>JAWQFJ010023682.1:32500-54875 GCA_034096865.1 Theodoxus fluviatilis | reverse complement strand
GTCTGCAGTCGGGGTGCAGTCAGCTTTGTGAGAGAGGCCGAATGCTCAGCGACGCGTAGGATTTTGTTTATCGCTGGCGAAAATGCACTGCCAATTTGGAGGTTACTCTGTTGGTAAGAATTGTTATGTAGCTGACAAGCAGCTCTATCCAATGATGCTTTTGTGCTCTCCGATATCTGTTGTGTTTTTCATGGAAATGTATAGGAGGCATGAGTTTCAAAGTGACGCCTCGTACATCCTCAAGTGTTGTGAAGTGGAAACGACCTGACGACATTGGACTATAGTGTCTCAGGGGCTGCCACTGCCATCAATGTCCAGGGGTCGGGAGACTGACCATCCGCATGTCTAAAGCAAGACCTGTCCATAACAAATGTTTTGAAGGTTCCAGAATGTGCAGGGATATTGTGGCAGCCCCCCCCCCCCCCTTATTACACCAGTCCCCTCGCCCATGCAATTGCCTGGCTATGGTCTGTGGCCCAGGGCTGGACAGGGACTCTGATGGGTCACGTGACTTCATTTGGGCAGTGTCCAGACAACCTGGTCTATTCTATTGCGTTTGAGATTATTCTAAAAAGCCTGTACAAAGTATACAAGGCCAGACAAAGCGACAGAAGAGAGCACACACGAGAGAGATAAGATGAGAGCTGTAACACAATACAGTCTGTTATAGAAGTGTCGCTCAACACGTGACGACTCTGTGAACAGCTGTGCGCAAAACTCATGCATGTTGTGATCTCTCCTGACCACCGCAAGTCCCTTCATGTCCATCCTGGTCATTCGGCAGGGGGGAATCACTAATGTCAGGTTCCAAAGAACACATGAGCTTCCTTGATGGTGCACTGTAGGGTCGTCCAGCCATGCTATCATTGATGAGCACCCGATCATGTCGGCAGTGATGCCCACTGTGGCAGAGCAGCAGTACGTACCTCAGGCACGCTGTAATGTACCCGATGATCCTGAGCGACCAGCCTCGATCGTCGACCCTGCCTAACATCTGGGCCTCGTCACCTCAGGCTCTCTTCGTTAGAAAGAGTTACAGTCCCTCCATTATGATCATTACCTCAGGTCCCCTTTGTTAGGAACAGATACACCTGTATGGTTTCGTAAGACCAGAAAACATATTCAAAGAGCTGTGTGAGTGGCTCTAGACAGTCAGCCTTTCAACGCGACTCAGATTGGGTTCCAGGCCAGGCACACAGGAGAGGAGCGAGGGAGCTGAGAGAGACCTGACGGGCATGGTATGGCGCCTAGACCGGAGGCGGCGACATATGACCATAACGATCACTGAATAAACGTCTTGCATCGAAGCCCTGGCTGGCTTCTCTGTGATTTGGTGTATGCACTTACGTCACTGTGCAACAGAGCTTAGGAAAGTCCGCCTTTGTACGAGGTGAATCCTTGACGACTTCTTGGCCGTACGAAGAGGTGTGTACTTCACAGTGAACACGTAAGATAAAGCGTTCTAGGTGAGAACATGAAGAGACAAGAGAGAGCGACAGAGGACACGGGTAAGGCCACGGTTAACAGCGATTTGTTCTCCGAGAAGCAGTCTTTCGAGAAAAGTTCTTATTGCAATGCGGATTACTGACTGTCATCGCTGTGCATCGACCAGTGCGTGATTAAAGTTTGTCGAAAACGACTTTCTGATTTTGTGGACTTGGACTTTCTGGCACAAGCTAGGGGAACCCCCGTATTGACAGAACTTTGTGAAAAGAGACAAAGTCACAACAAAAACGATTTCAATGAACAACGGAGACCGCTTGATTTTCCCATTGAGTGCTTCTTTATTTCTGCATCGACATCTTTGCACATTACAGCCCGCACCAGCACGTTTGTCTCACACGAAGAGATGTGTTCTTTTTCTAGATCATTCCTTGAGAAATATTTTCAAACAGAATGCACAAGGAAGCGTTCTCGCTTTTGACGACAAAACAACAACAACAACAACAACAACAACAAAGATGACGTTTACCAAAAAAAACTGGAACCAATCTCACAAGTGCCACCACCACCACCAACGCCGCGGCCGCCGCCACCACCATGACTAGAGCTGTCACCAACACTGTCATCATTACTACTTGCTTATCACCATCTGCAATGCAACAAACCAATAGCATACTGTGTTCTTTACCACGATCACAATAACCACTACTGTTACAACGTCAAAGACCAACACTATCACAACCGATATCACTTTCACCAGCATTACTGAACTACTTCAACCACTGCTATTACTTCCACTACCACTGCTACTGCTGATACTACTATTACTACTGCCGCTGCTGCTGCTTCAACTGCCACTGCTACTACTACTGCTGCTGCTGGTACTGCTGCTACTACTACTACTACTACTACTGCTACTACTACTGCTACTGCTACTGCTACTGCTACAACTACTGCCACTACCACCATCACCACCATCTACTACTGCTACTGCTACTACTACTACTACTACTACTACTACTATGACGACGACGACGACGACGACTACCACTGCCACTTAGCCACAATACTGAGAAACAAGAGACACAAATATGTGACTGCAGATCTCTCTAGGCAACTACGCACTGACAATGTCATTAAAGCCCAGGCGTTGCAGCACTGCTTCCTGGAGAGGGACACAGCAAGGTCACACCTCAGCTGACTTCTGATCTCAAGACCCCGGATGTGCCTCTGACGTCACACGAGAGACGCCGTCCCCACAGCCAGTACAGCAGCCAGAACCAGACCAGGCCCAGATACTGCGGGAAGCCAGGCACCGCTGTGGGCAGATGGAGGAGCGCTCTTCCCTCTCCCAGGCCTGGGGCTTCCTTCTCCATCGAGAGTCCCAGCAGTTTTCTTGGGGACGTCTAAGACAATAAACCCTAGGCAGTTATCAATCCTCAGTCGGTTGGAATGCACATCAAGGCAGAGACTGGCATTGCCATGGAAACCGATGGTCTGGAGGTGGGCAATGAGTGAGGGCTGCAGGGAGGAGAGTGTGGAGTTAAGGCCAGAGAAGGGAGACTCCACTCGACTTGTCAGGTTTATCGCCAGGAGGGACACAAGAGAATCTTCAGGATCAAGAACGACAGTGCTGTTGACCAGCTGGCTGGCAGGATAGGCGGCCAGCGCCGCCTGTTCCACCAGTAGTAGAACTGCATTCCATTCTATCGCCACCTCTAGTGGCAATCTGCTCTGGATGGCTTGGACAACAAAAGAATTGTCCAGAGCTGGATCTGGTGGAGGGGTCACAACCCTTGAATCATTGCTATTGGATGTGTCACTGGTGGTCTGCAGAAAGCCAATGATCGGATTGTCGGTCTCCAGTGCATTTGCAGCGGTGGAGATATTAGATTCGAATCCTGACTGTCGGACCCCCTCTGGGAAGAGGGCCACAGAGAGCATCAGACAGACAAGTCGAACTTTCTCCAGGCATGAGTTGTTGACCAGGTCGTAGAAATAGTGGCATTCTTGAATTTCACATTTCCCCAACCGCCCGTCCTGAAGCGCACAGGTGAGTCTTTCCCAGGATTTTACCAACGCATCGTTAATCAGACTGACCTGCGAAAGTCCAGCCTTCTGAAAGTCCATGAGCACAGAGAGCTCGTCAATATTTTTACCGAAAAAACTAGTCGTGGGGAGCCTGCAATGCTTCTGTCCATGGCAGTGAAGGCAGTGTCTGTTTTGGAAAACATACCCGTTTTTGTCGACACCGGCCACGTAGGACGTGAAGCTGGAGCAAACCTCAGCCAGCGGGTGATCTTCACTTGGGCAGCTGGCGATGGCGCCGGGGATGCAGTATCGCTTCCAGTGCGCCGTTTTGGGAAGCCACTTCCAGCCCATGCCTTCCCTAAATGCTTCCTGGCTGGAGTTCAGCGTCCTCTCGATGGTTGATGGAAGATCTGAAATGGCAGGCATTCTGGAATCTGGCCATGTACCGAAGGACAAGACAGTGTTCCATGGTTCCAGGTCATCTTCAACGACGCCGTTGCAGAGAGCGCAGTGTGCGTTGAGGAAGGAGATCCCTGTCTTGGCGTCCGTCACAGGTAAGCGGTCATGGCGGAAGTTGTTGGCGCCCTCCAGGCAGGCGTCTCTGTGAGGGGAGGGGTTCAGGGCGGGGCAGTCAGCCAGGAACTTGACCTTGGAGTTCTCCTCACAGACGACGTTGCGTCCCACCAGGTGTCCGTACTCCTCCAGACCTGCCTCGAGCGTGACTGGACACAGAGATTTGAAGTCCTCGCAGCAGTCGTTGTAGACCAAGCAGAGTTTGTCACAGCTGCACAAGGTTCCTGGATCGCCACATGTGAGTCCAAAGGGACGAAGACAGCTGGAGACGTTGACACTGCATTCCATTTGGTTGTCGGAAGTCGACTTCAGTAAATTAGGTGACGAGCTGTTATTTCCTCGATTTCGTGCAATTCGACCGAACGATACCGCCTTGCAAAATGATACCATGCACCATAAGGAGAGAAGAAAAAGTATCGCATTCATTTTCTCTTGTGTCTGTCTAAGATGTGGTAATTGGGGACTTTAAAGATTCAAAACTGGACATACAGGGAAATTAATGATGATGACAACTCAGACACTAGTTTCGCATCAAGGAAGTACATAACCCAAAGTCCTCTCCATTCTCAAATGCTTTTGCAAGCAGGAGCAGCAAGCTGTACAGAAAAAGCTATGTGAGATGAAATTTATCCTCAAAGTTACTTCTGAGTGGATTTCAGGTCTAACACAGTCTAAAGCCCATAACGCAGAGTGGAACGTTGAGTAAGTCTTTCATAGAGTTCCAGTTTGGTACAAGGGAAATAGATGGAGAAGATGACGAACAGATTTTATTTGAGGTTCAACCGCTCACTGATGTCTTTGATGAATGTCCTTGGAAATCCACCACTGCATCAGGAATTGGAGGAGAAAAATGAGAGAAGAGAGAAAACAATGAGGGCTAACTGAACAACGTCATAGGCTGGTTTCGAATCCGGAGAACTACACAGGGCTGGAGCCGCTCAATGCCACACTCATCACCTGGAACTCCGGGGGCGGAGCTTGCGTGCTTTGCTCTGGAGTGACGGCTCCAGTGGTATGTAGTTCCCTGGTTTCCAAACCCAGCATAGGTGGGGCATCCAGGATAAAAATGGTATTAATAAAATTAAGGTGTGATTTCATACAGCAACATAACTCTCATGTCTGGGTCTCAAACCGCTTTACACTTTACCCCCTGGTCACTGGGCCGCACGGTCAATCCTTCACTGGCCCTTTACAACAAACACTGTAACAGACATGCATGACGGACACAGGTAACCATACCACCTCTGCTTCATGGGGAGTATTCCAACCCGATGCTGGCTCATATCCGCAAGCAAGAGTTTATCGCACTGCAGCAAGCCAGCGCTGTCCTCACAGTTACCCGGTTTTACTCATGGGTGGAGAAAAGGAATGTGAGTAAAGTATCTTGCTGAAGGATGCAACTCTGAAACATCGCAGCTTCGAACGCCGCACCCACTAGCTGCAAGAGACTGCAGGTCGAGCGCGCTAACCACTCTGCCACAGAGCGCTACACTTGACGACACACCTTTGATTCGCCTGTTATCACTGGCTTCGTCTGTGGGTTTGGGATGAGAATAGACCCTCCTCTTCTCCCTGCAGAAGTTCTATGGAGTGTGGGTTTGGGATGAGAATAGACCCTCCTCTTCTCCCTGCAGAAGTTCTATGGAGTGTGGGTTTGGGATGAGAATAGACCCTCCTCTTCTCCCTGCAGAAGTTCTATGGAGTGTGGGTTTGGGATGAGAATAGACCCTCCTCTTCTCCCTGCAGAAGTTCTATGGAGTGAATGACGAGGAAAATATCGACTTCACTAGCTCTTATTCTAACCAGCTCTAGCGATCTTTGTGATTAATGATCTTGCTTAATTAACCTACAAAGGCTATGAAACTAAACTTGTCATTATCAGTATCGTTACTGGTGACAAATGATTGCAAGGGTTGTAAAATGTTACGCTCACGCATTCTACCTGTCATCATTCTTGCACACATGGAAATTAATACAAAAAGTTATAGCTTTTGAGAAACGTTTATTTAATATATGTTTAAAGAAAATACTTTCCCCTGGAAATTAGTAACTAAGAAGTCCAGTGTTTCTTTAAGAATGCAAGCATTCAGGTGCAACATTTAGTGTTAATTCAACTTTCCCAAAATCGTAAAGGTAATTCTTCTCTGTTAGAACACTACTATCAGACAAAGAGACGAGAGAGATAGGGAGATTGATTAATTGATTGATTAAGCTTTATATTAAAAGGGAAATACATGAATTAGGCATAGCTGCGTATCTTACATTCAGCCCTTGTTAAAACAATCAAACAAACAAACAAATCCAATCCCACCCCTCACCCTCACCCACTCACCCATCCACCCACCCTCCATTCTACATAAAAATCACATAATGATACAGGTTACAGTAAATTCTTGGTAACGAGATACCACATTAAAAATAATCACGAAGTGAATTTAGAATAAGATGAGAAATTACCTAGAATGACTGCATAGGAAAAGTGTGTAGTTTCGCTTTAAAGATTTTGTCATTTTAATTGAATTGGGTAGTGTATTCCACATGGTACATGGTAGGCTATGTTTAAACTAATCAATCCTAGGTTGTGGTGTAATAAAATTATGTACACGAATATTTAATTGTTGGAATGAGTTTATCAAATAATCAAGCACATCACACTCATTAATTCTTTTCGTTAAGACACATTTATTGGATTGTAATTGCTTATGAAAAGGCAAGATAATAAGTTCAATTATTTTGTCATTTGTTGATAATGATCTATCTGTTATCATAAGCATGGAGGCTCTTCGATACAATGACTTCAGCCTTTTCAAGTAAGCATCACTACAGCCATCCTGAATTGTTAATGCATAATTTACGTGAGATAAGATGAGCATCGACGAAGGTTTTGAAATTTTGAATGTCAACAATATGTCTTAATTTTGAGAGAAGAAATAGATTAATCGATTTTTTTTACAAATATAATCAATGTGTGATTGCCATCCTAAATGATAACAAATTGTTACACCACGAACTTTGTACTCAACGATTTTTTTTAATTCTCAAAGAATAAAAAAGGAAGAGATAAAGAATATATTTGATGTTTTTGTCTCGTAGTTATCACCATATATTTCGTTTTGGAAGAATTTATGACCATAAGATTCGAAGAAAACAAGGAACGTATTGAGAGAGACAGAGAGAGAGAGAGAGAGAGAGAGAGAGAGAGAGAGATAAGAGAGACAGAGACAGAGATAGAGACAGAGACAGAGACAGAGATTGATTGATTGTTTTAATAGCGGCTGACGACCCATCAGTTTATAAATGTACATATATACATATAAGTAAAACGAGGTGCACAAATAAAAGACTTACAGCTGTACATGAACCTTTGGTGAAAGGACACTGTCACATGGAGACAAGCAAGAAATCCCCCTGTGGGTTCGGGGTAAGAATTGAGCCACCGCGTCTCCCTACGCGATTCGTAAGAGGCGAATAACTAGGGACATCGTGATTTGAATTGCGTTTACTTGGAACTCTTCTAGTGATTTTCTTGCTTGGCCTTATATAGCCTACAAAGACTAATAGGCCGTAAAACTCGTCCATCCTTCCCTCCATGCAAAAAACCAATAGTTGCTCAAATGGAAGAAATATTTGCACACTGACGTAAAATTGTTCGCACTCGGTTAATTGCTTATCATCTGATTCTGCATCAAAAAGCGTTTCTTGCACTTGCTGCAGGCGTTTCTGGGATGCGTAATGCGTGAACATTGCTACATCTCGAGTCTTCTGATCATCTTTTCCATTAATCAGGTGGGTTATGCTGGCACGATTCGCACAGTGTTAATGCCTCTTTCGATACTCTACTCTAGCATTGTTATACGTTCAACAATAATGTAAAAAGTGAACTTCAGTTTCAGTTTCATTACAGAATGAATAATACATGTCCAAGTTGCCACTCGACCATGACTTAAACTTTAACTTTTAACATTCTAAGCAAGCAAGCAAGCAAGTGAGAGAGAGAGAGAGAGAGAGAGAGAGAGAGAGAGAGAGAGAGAGAGAGAGAGAGAGAGAGGGGGGGGGGAGAGACTTTGACCGACTTTGCCATTTTATTGTAAGGCCGACGGCCTGTCACAACATTTTACATTGACAACATTGCAATTTTTCTAGAATCATTTACAACATAATGATAATTGACGCACTTAGTGATTACTTGTTTGGGTGTAAACTGTTGCTCTATTAAATTGAATTGCCTATGATGTAGCGCTAAATGTGTCCTATCTTATTGTGTCTTTCTGTTTTGACTCCATAACTTGAGCGATGTGATTGAGCTAATTAATGTTGAACTTCTTGTATGTTTCTGTTTTTGTATGTATGTATTATGTTTTTGCCACCGACAAAACGAATTTTCTTGTACAATGAGGACAATAAGGTATCTTGTATCTTGTATCTTGTATCATTACATTACAGTGCACTAAATAGCATTGCATTACACTACATGACATTACATTACATTACTCACAAAGCCGTCATGTGTTCTCGCGGTCTTGTCTTCAGTGACTCTCTACGACGCAGGAAAGCTCTGTACAAGTATCGACATACATTTCTGATTACATTTTCTTTCTGGGATGATAACATCTCATTAAAAACTAATCGCTGGTCGTGTTCACATAAACTCCTCAGATATTTTTCCTAAGGTCAGAGAGAGCACGGCATTCTAACAAGAAATGTTTCTCGTCTGCTTCATTTTCCTTGCACAATGGACACACAATGTCGTCATCATTTTTATCGAGCTGGTATCATCTCTTGTGTACTGATAATTCACTGACTCCCAATCAAAATCGACTCATTGTATCTCTCCATACTATTATGTCGATAACCAGGAGATACTTTTCTAAGAATCTAGATGTCTTGAGAGTTCGGTAGATCGAATACCTTAAAACTCTGCGACAGAGCAGATCTCTACTTTTCATTGTGCTCTGCTATCATCTTTATCTTCAATGGCCTTATAAATCGCTGTATGTCATTAACACTCTGCCTTCTCCAATCCTCATCAAAACCATATTTGCAAAGTGTATCCCTTATTCTATATGAGCCCAGCTGTCTTTATCACATGTCAGCTTCATATTATACACCTTGCGTGGGTCTTCTTGCATCGACATTATCTTCAACCAGTACCTGACGCTTCTTATGGTGGCATTCACGGAAAGAGTGTACCGTCCCAAATCTCCATAAAGCATACCATTTGGTGTACCTACACCAACATTGAGAAATTGTTTCATTGCATATCTATGAATCGATTCAATGATGCTACAATCACTCAGCCCACAAATTTTGGCACCATACAGAAGGGTGGGAACAATTTGTGCATCAAACAGATGTAAATGTTCGTGCAGCATTTAAAGTTATCTCATATGCCAATATTCTGAACATCTCATATAAATACCATGTCACGAATGAGGAAGTCAGCAACAGGATCAGGAGAGCAATTGGACAGTACGAAGACCTGCTCTCAATCGTGAAAAGCAGAAAGCTGAAGTGGTACGGTCACGTGTCAAGAGGCAGTGGGCTGGCCATGACCATCATGCAAGGTACCGTACCAATTGGGAGAAGGAGAGGCAGGCAGAGAAAGAGGTGGGAAGACAACATCAAAGAGTGGACAGACTTGAACTTTGCTGACTCACAGCGAGCCACAAAGGATAGAGATCGATAGAGGAAGATTGTCCGAAAGTCATCAGTGGTGACTCAACAACCCATCTCAGGGTTAAGAGACTGAACTGAACTGAACTGAACATATGCCAAATTCTAAGACATAATGAGCCATATTAACGCAGAGGGGACACAAAGCCATTAGTCGGGCAGTTCAGTTTTAACTGTTTGGGAGAAAAAGTCTTCTATGAAGCCTTTACCACAGGCACAAATTTTGACAAGCTTGATTGCGTTTACAAACATCCTCTAACACTGCTCACCTGTCGTTCTTGTCCTCTGGCAACGCAGCCTCAGTGTGTGAGCACGCCTTGTGACTGGACCTTCTGATCGTGGAGAGAGTGGAAATAGCGGCTAGAGATGTGACGTCATCATCCGGGTTTTAGTCTCACTCCCGTCATTCTCCACAGAGCAGGAGGAATCCCCCCCCCCCCCCCCCCCCCCCCGCTCTTTTTGCTTAACAGTCACGTTGTGGATATTAACACATTCAGAAAAGTTTGCGTCCACAACTACGATTACATTCTTGTTTTCTCGAGACAGCTCCTTCAAAGGGTAGATGGAAATCATTAGACCCCCTGGCTTTTGCGAAGTGTGATGGACTCCTCCTTAACTGACTTTAGTTCACACCATTTTAGAAAAGAAGATTATCTTCTTCGTCTGTGCTCACTTTGACATTTATATCGCCAAAATGTTTTCTTCTCGACGAGTTAATTAGACAAAAGTCGGGGTATAAACACACACAGTGTATCATTTGCAACTTTATTCTCTCTGATGAAGTCACTCAGCGAGAAGCGAATAGTTTTCGTGACATTTTCATGATGTGTTTTCAGTCTTATTAAGATGAATGACATCATCGCTTTTTTACAACGGGTGTTTGTCAGAACTGCATTATTTGCCGAACATCTCTTTCCACCAATAAAAACTATCAACTAAATGTTACCAGGGCAGCCTCTCCTGACTGTTTTTTTTTGTCTCCAGAAACGCGCACTAACAAGATAAAATTCGATCCGCCATCACAAAATGAGATGAACGTCATTAACTCATTTCGAGATGTCGGCAAGATAACGTGGGAAGGGTTATTAGGCATGGCCGTTGTTCGATTGTGCGATATTCTTGGATCTATAACTATTTGTTCGTTGCACGTCGTTATGTTTTCTTCTGAGCAGGGATGTCACACTCAAAATGGCCGCCATGATCGCCGCTCTGCAAAATCTTTGACTTATTTCCGAAACTTCAAGACCCGTTTTCTCAACACGTCCTACCAGTGGGTACCAGTCCTCAGTTGTGGGTAACGTTGTCACTGTTCCTCCTACTTGTTTCACATCATCGGAAAGACACATGTCTCTACTCTACACTCATCTGCATAGCCCAGAGTTTCCTAAAGTGAACATCCATCTTATTCAAAACAAGTTTGAAGAGATGAGAGGTTCCTGTAAATACCTTTTGTCTTTATACTTTGGCCCGTCGTAGACGTTGAACCAAAGCTAACGACACAGGGTTACAGCCATTATAACATCCCACATTATCAAGATATTTAAATAGGCCCAGATGGTTTCCAGTCCCAGGGATAGAACCACAGCACTGCGCCTCGCACATTGTCCTAGCCCAAAGCATGCTCGCCTGTCTCCACCTCTCAAAAGACATGGTTTCAGCAAGCAAGGAGAGGCTAAGGGAATGACCGTGTATTCATGCAAGAGGGGAGAGCACTGGGGGTGGGCTGACAGGAACTGTATATATTATAAACAAGTTAGAAGAGATGGGAAGTCCCTATTAATATGTGGTGGATGATGGCAAATGACGTTTAATAGATGATGCGAAACAGAGCAACTTTCTACTGTTTTTGCTTCGACACCTCTTGCTTCGCCTTTGTTTGTTTCTGACTATTATTCGCCGTTATACTCTCCAGAAATTTTTTCTCTTCCACCTTTTCCTTTTTTCACTCACTGGTATATCTAGGCGTGTTGCCTGTGCTAGCATCCCAAGAGGAATGGCGAGGAAAACTGGGAAAGTGCGAGGCCAGTGCGTTTCCTACAGCTCTTCTCACGCAAAAAGGCAAGTGCGTGTATTGGCGAGGAAAACTGGGAAAGTGCGAGGCCAGTGCGTTTCCTACAGCTCTTCTCACGCAAAAAGGCAAGTGCGTGTATTGGCGAGGATAAGTGGGAAAGTGCGAGGCCAGTGCGTTTCCTACAGCTCTTCTCACGCAAAAAGGCAAGTGCGTGTATTGGCGAGGAGGCTTCGGAGGTACCTAGCCTCAGCTAGCGGGAAAATTCAAAATGGCGGAATATGTTTTTAAAATAAGTTTCAGTGCCATTTGAAATGTCACCAATCAAGTTAAAAATTACTGTGATGACTTAATCATTAGTTACTGCATCTAACGGCAACTTCTTCACAAACTCTCGCCCGAACTCAGACATTTTGTTCTCTCGGGCTCCCACCTTGCCAATTTATGATTGGCCATCGCTATGAAATTTAGTTCATTTAATCCTCGACAACTAGCAAATTTTGAGAGCGGAACTCTCACGCCGGCGCACGTATGTATGCAAGTATGGGTTCCTGTAACGCGCAAAACTTCCCCCGTACGGGCATGCTCAATGCGCACAAAGAAACAAAAGTGTCAGCCATTTAAAAGATATGTTTGAAGTCCCTTCTTAAAATGAGAGAGTTTGTGGGGGACTTTCTGAGCAGTTCAGGAATGTTGTTCCAATAGCTGGGTCCCCAAAAACTGAAAAATCGGCGGCCATAATTACCTAGCCGTCAGTGTCAGACATAAAAACGTATTTGAGTGGGTGATCTGAAATTTCTAATCGGTTTATATACCTCGAGCAGCGCTACCAGGTAGAGTGGAGCTGCACCTGAGACGCAGTTGAACACAGTGCAAAGAACTTTGTGTTCAATTCGACGCTGCACCGGGAGCAAATGAAGGCTTCTTAGAATTGGCGACACTTGGGCCATTCTTGGAGGGCGCGCAGCAATTCTAGCGTATACAATCAACTAGCAGTCTTTGAGTGCAGAGCTCACACGCCGTCGTATACAATCAACTAGCAGTCTTTGAGTGCAGAACTCACACGCCGTCGTATACAATCAACTAGCAGTCTTTGAGTGCAGAACTCACACGCCGTCGTATACAATCAACTAGCAGTCTTTGAGTGCAGAACTCACACGCCGTCGTATACAATCAACTAGCAGTCTTTGAGTGCAGAACTCACACGCCGTCGTATACAATCAACTAGCAGTCTTTGAGTGCAGAACTCACACGCCGTCGTATACAATCAACTAGCAGTCTTTGAGTGCAGAACTCACACGCAGGCGTCATCGATCAACTGCCTGATGAGTGATACAATTTTCATTCATGGTTATATTTCCAAAACGAGATAACAGATAACCTTTAAAGAAAAATTATGAATTGTTTCTTGAGTAAACACCACGACCTGGCACCAAACTTCATAAGAATCCATTTTGCATTTGTTTATTTTATTTAATCGAATAGCTTACAAAGGAATTGAGGGTCAAACATAACCTCTTTTGCTGAGGTTAAAATGCTGTCTTGCTGCAAAAAGGTTTGGAAAAAGTGCTGTCTTGCTGCACACATTGAAAATACCAAACAAACATGGCTGTCTTGCTGCACACAAACAAAAAAGAGAATAAACATTTGCTTTGTCTTGAGGTGTTTACCATGCTAATGGTAATGGAGGTGGTGATGAAAATGGTGGTGGTAGTTGTAGTTGTGATTGTGGTGGTATTTGTGATAGTGGTAGTGGTGGTGGTGGTAGTGATGGTTGTGATGGTGGTAGTTGAAATGGTGATGGAGACGAAGGTAATTATGGTGGTTGTAGTTGTGTCAATGGTAACAGTGGTGGTGACAATGGCGGTGGTGGTGATGATGGTGGTGATGGTGGTTTGGGATGTGGTTGTGCATATAGTGGTTGTGGTGGCTGTACATGCGGTGGTTGTAGTTGTGAATGTAATGGTAATTAATGTGGTGGTGGAGGTAGTGGTGGTGATATAGGTGGTGGTGGTGGTATAGGTGGTGGTGGTGATGAAGGTGGTGGTGGAAGTGGAAGTGGTGGAGGTGGTGGCGGCGGCGATGAGGAAAATAATCCTGCTGCCCCTGATGGTGGCGATGAAAGCAGGAGTGATTGGTTTAGTCATGGTGACTCTAAAGTTAGCAGTGAAAGTGCAGTAGCTTATTGTGCACAAAGCTCAGTTCATCTCTGTCTGCCACGGACAGTTCTAACAATAATAATAATAATAACACAGATTACTTATACGCACATACCTTCCCAAATAGGCAAGCTCATGGCGTTTACAATGAAAAGTCCACACTCATACAAAGCATTCCAACACTCGCACACTGTACAGTTGAAACAAAAAAGAGTAAAATACAATACAACTACTTAACATAGCAGGCAATAAACAATACACGAAACATAAAAGAGACGCCTTGTGAAGCACCTCATTGCTCGTCAGGAAAGACTGACCGGAACAGGTGTGTCTTAAGAGAGGTTTTGAACTGGGACATGGAATCAGAGTGACGGACAGGGAAAGGTAGGCTATTCCACGTTACAGGGCCGATGTAAGAAAAAGCTCGCTGTCCTTGGGTTTTCTTTTTGCGACGGGGGACATTTAACGTTTTGGTGTCTGCAGCTGAACGGTTATTTCTAGCAGGGGTGTAGACAGTGAGAATTTCTTTGAGTGCGTGTGGTGCAGTTTGATTGAAGAAGCTGAAACACATAGTGGCTAGCTTATACTTTATCCTCCGAGCGACGGGGAGCCAATGCAGTGCACGAAGGAGTTTGGATGCGGGAGTTCTCTTGGGACATCTAAAAACTAATCTAACAGCGGTGTTTTGGACTTTTTGCAGTATGTTTAACAGAGTGTCAGAAATGCCGGCAAGAAGAGAATTTCCATAATCAAGACGGGACAGAACAAGGAAAGTGACAAGGGTTTGAGTGGCCTGTTGTGAAAGATAGTGACGATGTCGCAAGATAGCGACGAATGGGTGATAGTGGTGGTAGTGGTGGTGTCTTGTAGTGGTGGTGGTGGTGGTGATTGTAAAAGTGGTGGTAGTGGTAATAGTGGTGGTAGTGGTAATAGTGGTGGTAGTGGTGGTGACTGGTAGTGGTGGTGATGGTGGTAGTGGTGGTGGTGGTATAGGTGGTGACTGGTAGTGGTAATAGTGGTGGTGGTATAGGTGGTGGCTGGTAGTGGTGGCGATGGTGGTGGTTGTAACAATGGTGGTAACGGTGGTGGTAGTAGTGGTGACTGGTAGTGGTGGTGATGGTGGTAGTGGTGGTGGTGGTATAGGTGGTGACTGGTAGTGGTGGTAGTGGTAATAGTGGTGGTGGTATGGGTGGTGGTTGGTAGTGGTGGTGATGGTGGTGGTTGTAACAATGGTGGTAACGGTGGTGGTAGTGGTGGTGACTGGTAGTGATGGTGATGATGGTGGTTCTAACAGTGGTGGTGCTGGTGGTATAGGTGGTGACTGGTACTGGTGGTGATGGTGGTGGTTGTAACAGAGGTGGTAATGGTGGTGGTAGTGGTGGTGTCTGGTAGTGATGGTGGTAGTGGTAATAGTGGTGGTGGTATGGGTGGTGGTTGGTAGTGGTGGTGATGGTGGTGGTGGTGACAGTGGTGGTGGTAGTGGTGGTGACTGGTAGTGATGGTGGTAGTGGTAATGGTGGTGGTAGTGGTGGTGACTGGTGGTGATGGTGGTAGTGGTAACCGGTAGTGGTGGTGGTATTGGTGGTGTCAGTGATGATGGTGATGGTGGAAGTGGTGACAGTGGTGGTGGTGATGGTAGACGTGGTGACAGTGGTGGTTTTGGTAGTGGTGGTGGTAACAGCGGTAGTGCTGATGGTGACATTGGTAGTGGTAGTGGTGGTGGTGACAGTGGTAGTGGTGGTGGTGACAGTGGTAGTGGTGGTGGTGACAGTGGTAGTGGTGGTGACAGTGGTGGTGGTGACAGTGGTGGTGGTGACAGTGGTGGTGGTGGTGGTGGTGGTGACAGTGGTGGTGGTAGTGGTGACAGTGGTAGTGGTGGTGGTGACAGTGGTGGTGGTGACAGTGGTAGTGGTGGTGGTGACAGTGGTAGTGGTAGTGGTGACAGTGGTGGTGGTGACAGTGGTAGTGGTGGTGATGACAGTGGTGGTGGTGGTGACATTGGTGGTGATAGTGGTGACAATGATTGGGGTATATAACTTTTTTGTGTGTCTTCCTGTAAGAGCGGTTATTTCCTTCCATGTTGCACCCAATGAGGACTTTTTCAGGGATGGTAAACAACAAACTGCATGTTTTCCCATCTTCCCCACCCTATGAGCTCTCAGGGAATCAACAACGTAAGGCTTTTAATAAAAGGCGTTTTCGGTTAAATAAGTTTTTGGTTTATGTTCAATCCCGAGTCTTCTAACAACAAACAAACAAACAAACCCACCTGATGCATTTTTTAATAGCTTAGAACGACATGCCGACCCTTTTTCTTCTTCGTCTTGTGTGTGTGTGTGCGTGTGTGTTTGTGTGTGCGCGCGCACGCGCGTGTGTGTATGTGTGCGTGTGTTTGTGTGTGTGTGTTTGTGTGTGACCTTAACTACAACAACTTTTTTTGGAGGGAGGGAAAGGGGGGGGGGGGGGGCTACTGCATGGGCACAGGTACGTTTGCCTTGAGGTCAAGTGTGGGGGCGTGTTTAGTTTGTACGCGGAGCACACATGCGCGCCCCAGGGGAGTCTCTATCACTCTGGACATCAAGAAGTTCGGTTTTTTCCAAGACTCCTATATAGACATTCCACCGCCAGTCTCTTTCATCTTCGACCTGACGAAGGATACTCCCCTGAAAGGTCGCCCCACGGTATCCTCCAAACGGCCCTGTTCAGGGCCACGAATAAAATCACGAAGGAATGCGTTGGACTAGCTGGTCACCACCTATCCTCCTACTTACTACCTCGGTCCAGCCCGGGTACTCCACCTCCTTACTCGTGAACGAGAGAGGCAGGGCGGCTGGCACTGCCTGCACCCCACCACAACGGTGTAAATCTGACTGCAGCGCCAAATCGCCTTGCGTGAGATAGGACTTGGGCGCGTTGCTTTAGCTGGGAACCTTGCAAGATCTTGCGAGGAATAGGCCGGTGTCAACATAGGAAAACATGATGACAGCAGATCTATACAACGGCAGTCAAATGTTTGACACATGTTGACAGTGGCCTATCGTTTGCCAACTAGGTGGGCTTAAGCAACACGCCACGTGTCAACATGATGAAAGCAGATGTAAGGGCAATCCAATGTTTGACACACGTCGACAGAGGCCCATATGTTTGCCAGCTCGCGTCACAAAAGGTCACCGCGCATGAGCAATAAGGCTTAAGTACGAAAAACAGTTTTATATAAAAACGCGGAGTAAAACATTCAGCGCACCAAGTCACGTTTACATTTTCCTGATGTTTACGTCACGGCAAAGAAATTAAAGACTTCCGCTTTGAACGTGCTGGGGATTTCTTTTCTTTCTTTCTGGAAAATGCGTGAATAAATAAATTAGATGGATTAGATAGATAGATAGATAGATAGATAGATAGATAGATAGATAGATAGATAGATAGATAGATAGATAGATAGATAGATGGATGGATGGATGGATGGATGGATGGATGGATGGATGGATGGATGGATGGATGGATGGATGGATGGATGGATGGATGGATGGATGGATGGATGGATGGATGGATGGGTGGGTGGGTGGATGGATGGATGGATGGATGGATGGATGGATAGAAGGATGGATGGATGGACGGACGGACGGACGGACGGACGGATGGATGGATGGATGGGTGGGTGGGTGGATGGATGGATGGATGGATGGACGGACGGACGGATGGATGGACGGACGGACGGAAGGGTGGGTGGGTGGGTGGGTGGATGGATAGATAGAGATATAAGTAAATAATCAACCAATCAATCCATCAGTCAGTCAATCAGTCAGTCAATCAATAAAGAACAAACGAATGAACGAACGAACGAACGACCCAACAAACCAGAGAGAGAGAGAGATTAGATTAGATTACATTGGATTAGATTGGATTAGTTTGGATTAGATTGGATGGATGGATGGATGGATGAATAGATGAATAGATGGATAGATAGATAGGTATATAGATTGATAGATAGATAGATAGATAGATAGATTAGATGATAGATGGATCGATGGAAAAATGAATGAATAAATAGAGAGATAAATAAATAGATGAAAGAATGATGAATGAATGAATGTTGTGATTGATGTGACTCATTTGTCATTAAGTCTTATTTTCTCACGCCTTGACTACTGGAATCAGCACGCTGGTGGAACATCATCAAGGCACGTCTGTGTGAGGTCAAACGGATGCAGGCCACCTTGTCGACGAGGAATTTCAGTATTTTGCTCTCTTCATCTTCATATCCACTGCATGAAATAGAAATAGTTTACACAGATTTGTGCTTTGAATGGGTGTAATCACGAACTGTAATAACGTTGTAATTAACTGATTGTCAAAACAAGTCAGAGAAAGTGAGCGCAATTAAAAATCTGTGTTAATACTTAGACTTCATTTCTTGCAAGGCCGACGGCCCTACACAATTTTTACAAGTACACAGTAACTTATGCAACCTGAGCCAGTTGCATGTAGAAAGGCCGGGGGGGGGGGGGGGGGGGGGGGGGGGAGGGGACTGGGGAGGGGGGAGAGGGAGATGGATAGATGGATAGTGTTTTACGGCCCATCAGCCTTTGTAGGCTATGTAAGGTCATTAAGCACGAAAATCACTAGAGCAGTTTTTAGTAAAAGCTAATCAAGTCACGGTGTCCCTAGTTATTCGCCTGTTACGAATCGTGTAGGGAGACGCGGTGGGTCAATTCTTACCCCGAACCCACAGGGGGTGGGGAGAGGGAGAGGAGTTGGGTTGCCAGAAACGGGTGATCTTGATGTTGTATTTACTGGAACTTCCCTTCCCCTCCATCCTGTTGATAACTACCTTGACAATGCCTCGCCATACAGTCTGCAAACTTGTGTCGTAAATCTGTCCGTGCGTGTAATTCTGTCTGTGCGTGTAATTCTGTCTGTGCGTGTAATTCTGTCTGTGCGTGAATGAGTATGGGACATTCTCATTAACATACCCTGCAGGAGTTATCTTCGGCGTTCTCTGTCGAAAAACAACGCGTTAGGTAGAATCACCTAGTTCCGGTCGATTCTCGAAGCGTCTGCACTGAATAGATATTTGCTAGATCGCTCAAAGTACATGCATGTGGGGGTGGAAAACAGTACTGTGTCATGTAAAGCTCGAATGAGAAGCAGCAGATAACTGTTTAGTTCTGGCTTGAATTGACAATTTCGTTTCCTTGGTCTGGCGAGGACCGAAAATTCACTATCAAATCGAGTCGAGTGATCAACTTGCCCGCACGGCGTAATGTATAGCCTTTAGGCCTAACTTGTAAGATCGGGTCGATAATGACAAGAAAATGGCATTAAAACACAAAAAAGTTTCATTACAACTAAAATCACCGATTATATTAATAAGTGACTATTTTTACACTTACAGCTAGTACTCAAACTTTACAACGCAAACAAAACACACCTGCGGGGAGTGTCGTGGTCTCGCAATCGCATCAAAACTCGATGCACGAGTGATCGTTTCACTATCTGATACGACATGGTATTCCAGCAAACAAGCAACTACTGCAACTTCATGAAGTTATTGAAATCTCAAAGTGTGATGTCAGACATCGATTGACCGATCGAATTCGACTGCAGCTGCCGGTTGCGTTCTCGAATATTTCGTCTGCACTGAATACTATAGATCGCTCAAAGTATGTGGGGGTGGAAAACAGTACTGTGTCATTTGCCATAACCATCGTGGCAAAATTATTGATGGAAAAGTTGTCAAGCTACATGGCATTCCAGCAAACAAGCAACTACTGCAACTTCATGAAGTTATTGAAATCTCAAAGTGTGATGTCAGACACGATTGACAGATGAGTTCGACTGCAGCTGCCGAATCAAACGTAAGCGCTGCCCCCAAGCTCGTTTAAGTTGCTTGTGATCGTTTCGCTATCTGATCCGACAATAATTACTAAACATTGATATCAAAAGCACTATTCAAAATTTTTGGCGGGTGGTCTACCCCGCACAACTAAAATCTACGGTTAATAATATCATATCCACAAGCCGAACTACGTGAAGTTATACATTACGCCGATACGAGTGCGCGCAAGTTGATCGACTGGATGATAGTGAGTTTTCGGTCCTCGCCAGACCAGGCCGGGAAACGAAATTCTCAATTCAAGCCAGAACTAAACAGTTATCTGCTGCTACTCATTCGAGCTTTACATGAAACATTATATCACACTAGCTCGATCGTCTGCTAGCGTAGTGACTTTGGTTCGATCGCGTACGTCTGCTAGCCAGCTATAACCAAAGATTATAGGTGTAACCTATAATCTTTGCTATAACTACGTACGGTGAGGTTTGTTTACTTAACTTCTGTGGGTTTTGTGCACAAAGTATACGTTAAAACAGTCTAATATGACTATTTTCGATTAGTTTTTAATCTAATTAATCTTTTTGCATGCTTTAATGTCATCCTTTTGCCACGATCTAGCGATCATCCCATGAGCTTTTATTTTTACCAGTCTACCGGAACTAGGGGACGCAAAGGGACAAAACTTGGGCTGTATTTCCGTTTCAGAAGTCAGAATGTCCCATACTTGGTAAACACCTACCATACACTTACCCCTCTGCGTGACTGCACAAGCGTTGGTTCAACGTCTACGGCGAGCCAATGCAAAACAAAAGTATTTACAGGAACTTCCCTTCTCTTCCGTCTCGTCTAAAGTTTCAAGAACTGTTTGAAGGAACACCACTAAGAAATTTCTGGAAACATTGTCAAAGGCTTTGCAAAAATCAATAAATGCTGCATACAGTTCCTTTGTCCTCCCCAGATATCTTTCTACGATACCATGTAGAATGAAGATGTTGTTCACTGTCCTCTCCGAAAACCAGTTTGTTCTTCTGCAATCAATCCATGCTCTTCCGGCCACTCTTGCAAACGATAATCAAAACACGTGGAATATTATTGCTCGGTGTACTTGTTAAGGATATACCCCTATAATTATTTGGACCACTACAATTGCCTTTTTGTACAAAGGCACACTCATGTATTCTCACCAAATGCTAGGAAACGAGCCACCATAAAAAAATAGTACTAATCAAAGTTTGTAGATAAGGAGCCAGCAGTTTTGTAGAGGACTAACATTTCCGCTAATACTTTGTCCGATCCAAAAGCCTTGTGCAGGGGGGGTTTCCAGAACACCCACCCACCCACCCACCCCCAACAGAAAAATAAAAAATAAAAAACGAAAAAAAATACTTTAAAAAGACTATTTTTACTAGTAATAAAATGTGCTGGCTGAAAGTGGTAATGATGACTATCAGAATGCGTCAGATTGCAATAATTTGGGCTGAGACTCAAGCGTACCAATAGGGTCGTACTTCTGCACCCCACCCCACCCCCGCTCTCACGTTTTGGGTGAGGTGCACCTAAAGGGTCTTCAACCTGTCCACCCTCCCCCTCCCCCCCCCCCCCCCCCCCCCCCCCCCTCCCGCCCTTACGTTTCGGCTGAGCTCGAAGCGGTCCTACAGGGCCTGGGGCGGGTTTCAAAATAGGTAGTCGATCTTGGTCGCAAGATCTTGCTTCGCAGTAAGAGCTAGCTAAAAAAGAAACTACCCCAGCGGTGAGCGAAGATCCAAGATGGCGACGACCGAGACAAGGGTTTATGTTTTATGACGCTTCGACACTGAAAATATTCGATAATTCGTTCTCCGCTGACTCATGTGTGCCTTAATTTGTCACCTCGCTGCAATCTCAGCTGGACAATTGAAGTAGATTACGATTTTTTTCTTTATTGTGTGCACGATGTGTGGTTGACGGTGAGAAATCCTGCATTAAGTTCGAATTGAAAATTCTCTCGCAAAGAGACGTAACT
This sequence comes from Theodoxus fluviatilis, assembly GCA_034096865.1. Lineage (NCBI taxonomy): Eukaryota > Metazoa > Mollusca > Gastropoda > Cycloneritida > Neritidae > Theodoxus > Theodoxus fluviatilis. Next base: position 33,150 of record JAWQFJ010023682.1, on the reverse strand, counting down.
CTACATTCTGACCTCCCTTTGCGTAAAGGAAAATCGCTAGTGCGCGGTAGTGTACATAGGGTCTTTGACTGCACTAGGCTCAGGAGTCACTTATCAGGGCATAGGTAGTGGTAATAAAAATGTTCAATTTACACAATAACCTCAAACCTTACTGCACTAGGCTCAGGAGTTAGAAAGTTAAAGTTAACCGAAGACTCGTCCAAAAACGTCACTCCTAGTCCTAGTGACACGATGCTCATGCTGTCCGCCATCTTGAATCTCACTAGCTAGGCACCGCTCAAACTGCCTCGCTCCATCTACCCTCGTCTACGATTGGCTCGCGAGCAAGCAAAGAATGAAACTGCCCAATTGGCGAGATCTGCGTAGATCTACCGAGATCTTCGCATTTTGAAACCCGCCCCTGTATTCGGTCCTCCCCCCCCCCCCCCCCCCCCCCCCCCACCGCTTTCAGGTTTCGGTCGAGCACTGAAAACACACACACACACACACACACACACACACACCCGCTATCACGTTTCAGTTGAGCACTGGAAACACCCCCCCACCCCCACCCCCACCCCGCTCTTATAAAAGATTGGAACCTCCCCCCCCCCCCCCCCCCCCAAAAAAAAAAAAAGAAGAACTGATCCGCGCCTGCTTGTGTATCTTCA
>JAWQFJ010023682.1:0-22500 GCA_034096865.1 Theodoxus fluviatilis | reverse complement strand
AAAGGCCAACGTAAGGTATTTAGAAATCTTTCTTGGAAACTTCTCCTCACATCTTGGCAGGTAATTATTTCAGAGCAGTCATTCTTTCGAAAAAGAAAAGAACAGCATCAGCCTCAATTCTTGTAACTTCTCGTTACTGCACATTTGTGATGGTTACTTCCTTCCATTCCCCAAATGCAGCCATTTTGGACCAACACACGCAGCTTCTTCGCGGCGAGCTATCGAGCGCTCGATAGCGCTAGCCAATACAAGCCGTTCAAGACTCGAGCGCTATCTAGCGCTCGATAGCGCTAGCCAATACAAGCCGTTCAAGACTCGAGCGCTATCTAGCGCTCGATAGCGCTAGCCAATACAAGCCGTTCAAGACTCGAGCGCTATCTAACACTAGGTCTCTTGAACGACCTACTGAAATAGATTAATCACAAGTAAGAAAGTAAGATTTGGCGGGTATAACGTCATCTCATGAATAAGCAAGTAGGTCAAGTGCGGTCTTTCAGGATACACGCATTTCAGGATAGACACATTTCAGGATAGACACATTTCAGGATACTACACTTCTAAAGGTAAGCGGGAAAATTATTATGTACACTTAGTCTGTGACAGGCTAAAATAAAACCACATTCATACATAAAATCATCAGTGTCATTTATGCTTTAGCGTATCCATGCCAAATAGTAAATTTATTTTTCACAAATAAGAATGGCAAATTTCTTATATATTACCAGTCCCTTTCAATGAAATGTTTGCCATGCTTCTGTTGTAAGCAATCTACAAAAATATAGTTAAAACAACATTAACTAGAACAGTGCTGTCCATTCAAAATCACAGATGCTTCAAGTAGGTACATATGTCGTGCCTAGATCCTGAAAGTGCCTAAGTTCTTGAATTAGGCAGTCTCTTGCCTAATTCGCAAAATAGGCAATGGCTGTGCCTAATCTGTGAAATCAATGTTGACTTTTGCCTAATTTGTGAAATTTCATGATTTAGGCTGCCTATTTCATCTATTAGGCAGCCTAAGTCATGAAATTAGGCAAAGTTTCGATTTAGGCACGACTGCTGTACAATTTAGGCAAAAAAATCTACAGAATAGGCAGAAACCTTGCCTAGTGTGTCAAATCAATTGCGTGTCAGAGTTAGCCAAATCTGCGTGTGTGCGTGCCTCTCACTGCATAGCATAGCCATATATTACGAAATAACTGTAATCTTCAACCGTTTGTGTTGTTCCGGAAAGCATGTGTAGTGCTAGCAGTAAATCCTATGTCACAAAACAAACAAAGAAATGGTTTTGCAAGTTGGCATCAACAAAGTTGTAATAAAAAGGTGGCATCCCTGATTTTAGTTTGCAATTGATTTGGTTAGAAGTGACGGATCACCCAATTGATTTGTAAATCAAGTCTACTCTCTGAGTGATTGTGGTTGAACCGAGTGGTTGACCGGGTGACAACATATCAAGTTTGTGAACACTATTAACTACTTGGCGAGATCTAAGCACACTGGAGCATTTCAGATAAACTTCCTCAGTCACTTCTTCACACCAGCACCTGACTGTCAGTGTTAGCCAAATCCAGCCATGGAAACTGTAAGGTTAAAATTTCGTCATCTCTTTCTCTCTCCTCCCCCTTCTCTCTCTCTCTTGAATTTGTACACTATAGTTTGAGATTTTGTTGATGTAGAATGTAAATATTACTTGATTTTTATGGAAATGTGTGCAAAAGCCTGGAACTGTCACTTATATTTTAGCCAGAAAATCGAGACCAGATGTTCAATACATACACATGTACATATAAACTTTATGACTTGTTTAATCAGTAAGCTTTTATTTTGATGGGTCGTCGGCCGAAATAAAGATCAATCAATCTCAATCTCAATCTCAATCTCTCTCTCTCTCTCTCTCTCTCTCTCTCTCTCTCTCTCTCTCTCTCTCTCTCTCTCTATCTATCTATCTATCTATCTATCTCTTCTCAAAGACATATTCTCGGGGATCAGACCGGATTTCGAGCCCAACGCTCGACCACCCACCGCTTTTTAATCCTTTATTCACCAAACCTTGAATTGGAGTATGGGGAGGGTCCGGGGGAAATTCTGTGTCACTTTTGACTACAGAAAATCCTTCTAATCTGTCAAAGGAAAAGCCACCGTGGAAACAAGTATTGAAAACCTGGGTGTGCCAACTTAATTTCTTTATTGCCAAAAGCTTTTTACCAAATTTCAACACTCGCGTTTGCTGGCGAAACTCCCTGCCCGATTCTGTTTTTGTCCGGCGGGAATGCGACAGGGCGCCATAGTCTCCTTCCACTTTTGCCGCAGCGAGTCATGGTGCATTGACGAGTGTGGACACAGGGTTTAGAAAAGTGCTGCATTGACCACGACCACGGCAAACGGTTGCATGACGGGAGTCTTTCAAACGCATGGATGGTGTTGGGTGTCGAGATCTGCCGCATGGGCGGAAGAGATGTCAATGCGCTCTTTCAAACTCTCTGTAATCGAAAAGCAGTTGAAATCCGACGAAGAGTTGACAAGCCCGCGTCCTTCTCCACTCCACCCCCAATACCTTCACCCCTTTTGCCTTTCCTTCTGTGTGTGTGTGTGTGTGTGTGTGTGTGTGTGTGTGTGTGTGTGTGTGTGTGTGTTTGTGTGTGTGTGTGTTTTCGTGTGTGTGTGGTTTTTTTTCCGTATGTGTGTGTGTGTGTGTGTGTGTGCGTGTGTGTGTGTGTGTGTGTGTGTGTGTGTGTGTGTGTGTGTGTGTGTGTGTGTGTGTGTGTGTGTGTGTGTGTGTGTGTGTGTGTGTGTTTTCGTGTGTGTGGGTTTTTTTTTCCGTGTGTGTGTGTGTGTGTGTGTGTGTGTGTGTGTGTGTGTGTGTGCTCGTGTGTGCCGTTGTGTCCGTGAAATCGTGCATGCGTGTGTAAGTATCTGTGTGTGTAAGTGTATGTGATCAATTCTCTCTCTCTCTCTCTCTCTCTCTCTCTCTCTCTCTCTCTCTCTCTCTCTCTCTCTCTCTCTCTCTCTCTCGCTATCGAACTCCAGAGGCAAGAAGTACAGCTAGGGTATAGCGTTTACAAAGGCCAATGTCGACACCTTTATCAGCAAGCTGCAAGACTTGCAAGACAACTAATTATAGCTTTTTTAGGAGAGAATGTACAAAGCAGCCAGGCTGTAGTACAACTCAGTCACGTACGAATATGTAGGTATAGACGTGGCTACAATTCTCCCAAACGTGTGGTTTGATGAACGGAAGAACACTTGTTGTTTGTAATGAGTTGATGGTGTAATTCACCTTGCATTACACCACAAGACGTTTGTGATTTCTATTCGTCTCCAGAACACCTTAATGAGATTGCTCAGAACCTACCGTCTATTGACTAGATTGTTGTTGTGCATGTGCTCCAATGTCAATGAACTAAGTACGAGGGTATATTGTCAAATTGCTCAAGGTTACACATTTACTGCTAGCACTACACATGCTTTTTGGAACAACACAAACATTTGAAGATTAAAGTTATTTCGTAATATATGGCTATGCTATGCAGTGAGAGGCACTGTAACGACCCAAAGTATGAACCGACCCAAATTATGAACCGGAAATCGTCGCAGAGTTATCTGCTCGGCTCTCTTTTCATGGGTTTTGACGCTCCTGCACCTGTTCTTTGCATGGAATATATCCCGACAAAGGACGCATTAGTTGCTTTACGAGTTTTTGTGTTTTTGGTGCATTTGTGTCGTTTAACACATAATGTAGCGTTCAAAAAAGTTTTTTCCCGTGAAAAGCCGTCTCCCCTGCCGGAAATAATATGGGAGTCACCTCCCTGTAGTCTATTTGTAGTCTGGTTTTAAAAAACGCGACCGTTGACTGACTTGGCACGCCCGGGGAGTTATGCTAAGATCCGGCCGCGTTAATATATCTGCGTTTTGTGACAAACGTCTTGCTCGGCGGTACTGTACTCCATGCACCTTAACGGTCCGCGTGATTCGGGTGTAATCTTAAGCTAAACGACGTTCCGAATGTTTCCGACTTCGACCATTTCAGCAGCGTCAATAAACGTCGTTTAGCTTAAGATTACACCCGAATCACGCGGACCGTTAAGGTGCATGGAGTACAGTACCGCCGAGCAAGACGTATGTCACAAAACTCAGATATATTAACGCGGCCGGATCTTAGCATAACTCACCGGGCGTGCCAAGTCAGTCAGGCGGAGTGGCGGGTGCCGTCTCTTTTCAGAGTTGAAATTTCAGCACGTCCCGAGCAGATAACTCTGCGACGATTTCCGGTTCATACTTTGGGTCGGTTCATACTTTGGGTCGTTACAGGCACGTTCACACGCAGATTTGGCTAACTCTGACACGCAATTGATTTGACACACTAGGCAAGGTTTCTGCCTATTCTGTAGATTTTTTGCCTAAATTGTACAGCAGTCGTGCCTAAATCGAAAATTTGCCTAATTTCATGAATTAGGCTGCCTAATTAATGATATAGGCTGCCAAAATCATGAAATTTCACAAATTAGGCAAAAGTCAACATTGATTTCACAGATTAGGGCCAGCCATTGCCTATTTCGCGAATTAGGCAAGAGACTGCCTAATTCAAGAACTTAGGCACTTTCAGGATCTAGGCACGACACATACATGTCACAGTTACTGCGGTGATCAGCCTCTAAACAATGTACTCAAATAAAGTTATCAAAACCAAATCATGATATCACTCATGTCGAATCAGAATGACTGATGCCTCAGCAGAATTCACATCTTTCACAATCACTGTATTTATCAGTCTCTAAGTAACCTACTGAATAAAGTTATCACAATCAAAACATAAAATCAGCGCTGTCAACTAAGACACACAGATGCATCAACTGAAGTCACAGCTGTCACAATCACTGAAATTATCAGTCGCTGAGTAATCTTTTGAATAAAGTGATCAAAAATCAATACTGTCAGATCAATATCACAGATACTCAACCAGAAGTCGCATTTGACACAATCACTGCAATTATTAGTCTCTAAGCACTGAATCGCAGCAAATGTGGTCTGGTGCGTCACGATTTTCGTAAATGGATGGAAATGATCCTGAGGGCGAGTGTAGTAGATGGAGAGCTCGACGCTCAAAAGCAATGGACACAATAGCACAATGCATGAGTCTGAAGCCACTCCACTGGCTCCGATCAGAAAAGATTCATAGTGGGCCTACAGTGGCATTCACAGTTGCAGACAGCATTGTGCGCGCGCGCGCGCGCGCGTGTGTGTGTGTGTGCGTGTGTGTGTGTGTGTGTGTGTGTGTGTGTGTGTGTGTGTGTGTGTGTGCGTGCGTGTGTGTATTTCACTCTCTCTCTCTCTCTCTCTCTCTCTCTCTCTCTCTCTCTCTCTCTCTCTCTCTCTCTCTCTCTCTCTCTCTCTGTCCGTCCGACCGCCCTTCCCTCACTATTTCCTTCTTTTTCCTCCTCCTTCTCCTCCTCCTCCTGCCCCTCCTCCTCCTCCTCCCCCCTCCCTCTCCTCCTCCTCCTGCTCGCAGTTACGCCAATAATTGAACCAAAAGTAAATTTCTCATTTCGTCGAGATCTTCGAATGCACACCGCACATAAAAAACACAGTTCGACACGACTGCAGTCACGCACAAGCGCGCGCACGCATACACACGCACGCACACAAAAATGGACGCACACACGCACATATACAAATGCATGCTAAACAAGCACGCACACACAGCACATACATAAACACATGCAAAAAAAAGTTCACACGCATGCACATGCAGATACACAGACTCACAAGCGCAAGCACACACACGCACCCTTGCACGCACACACGCACGCACGCGCGTGCTCGCACACTCACGCATGCACGCATATGTGTGTGTGTGTATATACATGCACCCACGCTCGCTCGCTCACTCAAACATGCACGCGCACACAATCCCACACTTTTCAATCACATGCACACACAAACGCTACAAATATCCTGAAGCTAGAAAAGCTTACCCATTAAGGATAAAGGTGGGGAATCGAATGGCTAGATTCCGCGAGAGCTTAACTACATCGTGTGGTTCCGTCAGCGATCTGCGCACAAGTGCCTTGAAAAGGCGGGAAATCTGCTGAGAAGTCTAAGAAAAGCATTACAGTGTGAGTCGCTATCCAGGTCGGAGTCCTTCAAGTTTTTTCCGGTTCTTGAAAGGTAAGACTTGCTTCGCCTGCAACAGTCGTTGGAGGGGACACCCTGTGTGGGTCGGGGGGTCTCTGGAGGGGACACCCTGTGTGGGTCGGGGGGTCTCTGGAGGGGACACCCTGTGTGGGTCGGGGGGTCTCTGGAGGGGACACCCTGTGTGGGTCGGGGGGTCTCTGGAGGGGACACCCTGTGTGGGTCGGGGGGTCTCTGGAGGGGACACCCTGTGTGGGTCGGGGGGTCTCTGGAGGGGACACCCTGTGTGGGTCGGGGGGTCTCTGGAGGGGACACCCTGTGTGGGTCGGGGGGTCTCTGGAGGGGACACCCTGTGTGGGTCGGGGGGTCTCTGGAGGGGACACCCTGTGTGGGTCGGGGGGTCTCTGGAGGGGACACCCTGTGTGGGTCGGGGGGTTTGGGGGTGAGAAATGACCCACCGCTTTTTCCTGCGCGAGTCTCAAGTTGCGATTGACAGAAAGTCGAGACTGGGGTCGCTCTTGCTCCAGTCAGCTCCTGTGACTGGGCGCGTTTGTTAGGCCCCAAATCTCGCGATTCTCCCTGAATCGTCGAGGGCGAGTGAGACGCTCCTACAGCTAGAAAAACGGCCAATCGTCAACTCGCAAGGCGGAAGAACATGGCTGCGTCCTGACGCCAGAGTCGGTGAAGAAGTTGCCGATAGACGAAATAACTGACGAATCAGATATCACATCAGTTTTTCACTTCATAGAACACACCATGGTGTCATTTCAAATGTTAGGCCTCGATTCATTTCGATCAATTCAAGAGACATAATTCATAGAGCGTACGTATACGGTGTTGCGTGTTTGCAAGCGATAAAAAAAGTTTCGGCAGTGTATGTCCAGAAATAACCTATACACCTACTCCTCAAGATATACAAATGAACACTCGAACAGCAAATACTTCCGTGTACGTACACTTTTCCATTCTCGGACCCTGAGAAGCACATTACAGGCACAATCAGTTGTTTTTCTGGTGATCAATTTATTTTCTGTTGATTAAATTATTTTATGTTACAAATATTTGTTTTTATGATAAAACCATTATTTTTTCTGGTTGAACCATCATTTCTTGTAGCTTGATAAATGGGTGTCGTACAGCTAGAAAAACGGCCAATCGTCAACTCGCAAGGCGGAAGAACATGGCTGCGTCCTGACGCCAGAGTCGGTGAAGAAGTTGCCGATAGACGAAATAACTGACGAATCAGATATCACATCAGTTTTTCACTTCATAGAACACACCATGGTGTCATTTCAAATGGCACGGGAACTTTTTCAACGAGAAAAAGCAACCCGGGTTCAGCTGTAGACAATTTCGTCAAAAATGTTAGGCCTCGATTCATTTCGATCAATTCAAGGGACATAATTCATAGAGCGACAAATTAAAAGCATTCAGCCCAGAGCGAATCCATTTGTCGTGGCTCGTTGGTTTGCAATAGCGCTTCGTCAGAGTGGACTGAAATAAACTTGCCTACTTTGAGACTCTTTTATGAAGCGTCCAGAACATCTATCGCGTAACAAAATATCAACGAAATGGCCCTTATAAGTGGAGTCTGAAGATGTTTTTTTTCATTGCTCAGCGGGCATTGCCTCAAATTAATGTCAAAATGCCAGTGAAATCTTAGAAACTTCTCGGGACGGGGGGGGGGGGGGGGGGGGGGGGGGGGGGAGGAGGAGGAGGAGGAGGAGGAGGAGGAGGAGGAGGAGGAGGAGGAGGAGGAGAAAAAGGGGGAAGGGATGGGGAGGGGGAGGAAAAGGGGGAGGGAGAGGGGGAGGGGAAGGCGGGGAGAGGGGGAGGAAAAGGGGGAGGAAGAGGGGAGGGGGAGGAAAAGGGGGAGGAAAAGAGGGAGGGGGAGGGGAAGAGGGAGGAGAAGGGGGAGGGGGAGACTGTATTAGTGGTAAAAGTGGTGGTGATGGTGGTGTGGCAGTAAAAGGGGCAATACTAGTGGTAGTGATGGTGTTGGTCATGGAAAGGATGTTGATCATATAGATCATAGCAGTGGTGGTGGTGGTGTTGGTCGTGATGATGGTGGTGGTGGAGGTTGTGGTGTTGGTGATGGTTGTGGTGTTGGTGCAGATGACGATGGAGATGGCGATACTCGTTTGGTTGTATTTGAAATAGTGTAGATAGTGCTTGTTTTGAAGTAGAAAGTGTTGACTAGCCGACGATATCTCCGATGATAATCAATAGATCTGCTGCAGAGACATTACCCTCTGACGATAAGAACAGCATGGTAAAAATAAGAAAGCACGAGCATTTCGTTCGGCCATGAATACAGCAATGTGCCGAAGGGAAATATAGTGAAACTAGCAATGGTAAATTCACTGAACAATTTTGTCACCACCTCAAGGTCTCCACAAGACAACAAATTATCTCTGTCATTTCGCCATACTTTAAATATATGAAATAATAACAACAATCACTCAATGACCTATCCATAAAGAAAGTTTCTTTAACTTCAAAAGCAAAATTACGCGACATCAAGGGATGTATTTCTTGACACATTTGCCACGTTGGAAGACTATTCATTCGAGAATCACCCTTAAATTCCGTACTTAGAGCTGCTGCACAATTACAGGTATGAACTGTGAAATTGGACATTCCTGCTTCCGTTTCCACGGTTTCCAAACCAGAGAAAGTGGGGTCCAGAATGTGGAGAAATCGCAAAATGAGAACTTTAAAGCACCTAAGTCACGGGCTCACCTTTACGTCCTTGTCGAGTGAAAAGGAAAGTTCCCGTTTATGAAACTATTTGATTTCTAAATCAAGTTATCACAAACTGAAATAAATTTCGAACGAGGGTGCTGCACATAATTTTGAGTCCATAAAGGGTTCACAAAAAGACGAACTATATTTAGGCGATGGATATTCACAGGCACAATACTGCAACTAATGTCCTTCGCTTGCCTGCGAGTCAGGGTGCATGCATGAACACTTTAGCGACTTTGACTGGATGTCATCTAGCAGGCGATTCTTCGTCAGTATCTGGGCTGGCGCACACGAGGAGATTTTTCTATTCCTCTGGGGTCAAGTACTAGGATTTAATATTTCACTCGTCTGCCTCGGTAACTCGTCAGTAGAGTGGGCTGGCGCACACGAGGAGATTTTTCTATTCCTCTGGGGTCAAGTACTCGGATTTAATATTTCACTCGTCTGCCTCGGTAACTCGTCAGTAGAGTGGGCTGGCGCACACGAGGAGATTTTTCTATTCCTCTGGGGTCAAGTACTCGGATTTAATATTTCACTCGTCTGCCTCGGTAACTCGTCAGTAGAGTGGGCTGGCGCACACGAGGAGATTTTTCTATTCCTCTGGGGTCAAGTACTCGGATTTAATATTCACTCGTCTGCCTCGGTAACTCAAATTTAATGGGTGGAAACGATATAGGACATGAATCTGATGTTAATCTATTTCAATACATATTGGGCAAGCAACTGAGAAGTGGGGGAAAAACTGTATCTGTGCTTGCGTGTATAAAGATCACCAAAATTATATTTCTGAAACGAATCTTTCGGAGAACCTCCTTGTCCAATGCAGAAAATTAGGCTCTGAGCGCCATATGTATCAATATGCTATGAAAGAAGAAACGGATATTATTATTGGTACAGAAAAAAGATGGTTTTACCAGAAAAATAAATGATTCAGACAGAAAACAGAAATCAGAAAAATAATTTATTTTAGCAGAAAAAAATACATTTACCAGAAGAATGTGCATTTGCCAGAAGAATAAATGGTTTTCCCAGAGAATATAATGGTTTTACCACACCATTATTCATCAGAAGAAAAAAAAATGTATTACCACAAAAATAGATTAAAATCAGAAAATCGAAATGCATTTGTTTGACATTTAGCCTTTTTTATTAACATTTTTACCACAAAATAGATAAAAATAAGAACATAAAAATGCATTTAATGGACAGTTGAACACTTCAGCCTTTTTTGTTTTGTTTGTCTGTTTGTTTGTTGTTACTTTTTTAAGACATGCTTTCTACTGGCGCAACAGAGCTGGTTTCGCTTGTTTTGGGCGTCCCCGTTTCCTTTTTTGCCCCAAAGGAATTGATTTGGCCTCTTCTGGAGCTTCTGAGATGCTCATCCGGATCTCCATTCCAAGGGAATACTTGCAGATGTTGGACTTCATGTGCCGTGGGCAGTAACAATCCAAAATTCTACAGACTCCGTCAGCCTCACAAATCTGCAGTTTCCACACCGAATTGCGACTTCGCTTGTAGGCTTCGAATGTGGCCCATGAAGCTGTTTCGAACTGTTCCAGCTGTTCTTTGATTGCTTCTTTGAGGTCGGGCTGCCCTTCATCAGACTCAACAAAGACATGACTCCCAGTTTTCAGTGATTTAGCTGAGGAGGATGCCCATTGGAAGGCATCCGTCCACACCTCCAGTGATCTCTCTGGTTTTTTGGAAACAGACTTGTGGGCTTGTTGAGTGTGGTCCCGCTCCCGTGACCAGTTCAGTAGCATGTCGTCTTCCACCACAGCCAAAAAACGGGACAGTTGTAGGCTATCACGGAATGTGTTTTGCCGTTTGATGGTCTGATTGATGGCCTCTAATCCATTGTTGGTGGAAGGATGCCCAGGAGCGTATCCCTCACACCATGTGTTGTTATCGTCAATCCAGGAGCCCCGGAAGTAGTCCAAGAAAGACTGCGTATCATGGTCAGGCGATTCCCATTTTTGCATAAACAAACTCGAAGCATGCAAGAAGGCGTCTTCATTGGGACATAGCTGGAGCTGAATGATGTCATTTCGAACTTCTGCGCGTACTTTCTTGTCCTTGATCAGGTGTAGCTTGTTATCCATGTTCATCACAACATGTGCCCAGCACATTATGGTATTTTCTGGTGCAGTGCCGAAGGCGAAGGCAAACCCATTCTTGATTGCAGGAGCAGTATCAGAGATGAGGTGAGTCGGGGCAAATGTGACTTTGTCTGATGTGACAAGGCTCACACCATGGGCGATGGCGGAAAACAAAAATTCAAAATCCTTCTTTGTTTCACTGACTGTGATTGCCACTCCCATAGGATGCACCTTTCTGTCGGCATCGGAAAACCCCAGGATTAAAACCGGATATCCTTGCCAGATAAGTTTGTAAGTGGCATCAGCGTTAACATTGGTGGTTTCTGCTCCAAGTTTCAGAAGGCGGAGAGTGGAGAGACACAATCTGAAAGCTGGAGATTCGTAGTCGCAATCAAATCCACAGAAAAATGATTGATCCTCATCTGTAGGAACAGACATCCGTTGCTTTGCCCATGCTGCCAGTTCTCCAAGAGAAATTGTACATTTGCCATGTTGACGCAATTTCATTGCAGCCAGATAGTTCGCCAGCTGCGTGTTGGATGGAATGGAAGTACAGCCTCTGTTGCGCAAAGCTGCAAGAATTGCTCATGGTTTTTTCACTCCGTCTTTGTAGAGAGAATCGATGTTATCTTTAGTTTTGGGGGGAATTCCGCGTTCATTCTTTCCGTCCTCTATATGATGATGCTCTCCACTTGTATACTGAGCTACTGCCAGATCCTCAGTCCGATACAGCAAAAACATCTCAGCTGGGCAATTCCGTCTCTCATTGCATTTGTGATACACCTTCTTGCCATCCAACGTGTTGGTGGTCTTAACAACCAACCAGCCCTCCTGAAACATACAACAAGCAATGTGTAAGTATCCACATCATGTTTTTCAACAAAATGTAAGTATCCACATCACGTTTTTTCAACAAAATGTAAGTATCCACATCACGTTTTTTTCGTGTCAATATGCAATGCTAGTACATTTAGTGAAGACTTTTCTTCCAAACATCGGAGATGGAGAGGGTGAGGGTTACGTGCGAATGGTAAAAATCCTTAGGCTTCCTCACCTTTTCAACATCATCCGGCGTTGCAAATTCCTTAATCTTTGTCCATTCTTTTGCACATCCACGGCGCCGTTTTGGTGGAGGAGGTTCCCCATCTGAACTTGAAGCCAATTCGTCGTCGACCAAGGGAGCAATTGTTTCAAATTCCTCCATATCTATATGACAGTCAGTTGTTCAATGGGAAAGATATCATCTCTATAAGAATGAATTTGAACAGGGACTGAGTAAGACTAGATTCAAATTGATGTGAACAGGGACTGAGTAAGACTCCATTCAATTTGATGTGAACAGCGAGTGAGTATATGCTTGAGTTGTGATGAATGTGTGGTCCAGACATACAGAGGTGTGTAATACTGAACACAGGTAACAATAATTTATTTTTCTAGTCAAATGTATCTAATGTTCTGCAAAAAGCATGTAATGTTCTGCCAAAAGCATATATTTTTCTGCTGAGTATTTTTTCTTCTGCAAGTTTAGTTTTTATTCTGGTAAATCATTTGTTTTTCTGGTAAATTAGTTGTTTTTATGGTGATCAATTTATTATCTGTTGATTAAATTATTTTATGTTACAAATATTTGTTTTTATGATAAAACCATTATTTTTTCTGGTTGAACCATCATTTCTTGTAGCTTGATAAATGGGTGTCGAAAAACGGCCAATCGTCAACTGGCAAGGCGGAAGAACATGGCTGTGTCCTGGTGCCAGAGTCGGTGAAGAAGTTGCCGATAGACGAAATAACTGACGAATCAGATATCACATCAGTTTTTCACTTCATAGAACACACCATGGTGTCATATCGAATGGCACGGGAACTTTTTCAACGAAAAAAAGCAACCCGGGTTCAGCTGTAGACAATTTCGACAAAAATGTTAGGCCTCGATTCATTTCGATCAATTCAAGAGACATAATTTATAGAGCGTACGTATACGGTGTTGCGTGTTTGCAAGCGATAAAAAAGTTTCGGCAGTGTATGTCCAGAAATAACCTATACACCTACTCGTCAAGATATACAAATGAACACTCGAACAGCAAATACTTCCGTGTACGTACACTTTTCCATTCTCGGACCCTGAGAAGCACATTACAGGCACTGTTATCTCCGAACACCAGCCCAACTCGCACTGTCTCCGCCATTTTGGTTCATCCGGGTCACTGCAGCGGGAAGCATCGAGGGAGCTCCGGACCTCCCTCGGCCTCCCGCCTTCACGGCAAGTGTGTCCTTATGAGCTAGGAACGTAGGCAACGCCTAGCCCTCGCGATTCTCTCGAGATTTTGCGCCAAACAAACGCGCCCATTGTCGTGATCACTGGCGAAGCACAGCCTACAGAGGCGGAGAGGCTAAAACTTCTTTCATTTTTTCTCTGTTTCGTTCGTTCGTTCATTCATTCGTTCATGCATTCATTCATTCCTTCATTCATTTATTCATTCGTTCGTTCGTTCGTTCATTTATTCATTCGTTCGTTCTTTCGTTCATTTGTTTATTTTTTCGTTTGTTCGTTTGTTCGTTTGTTCGTTCATTCGTTTGGTCATTTATTCCATCATCCATCCATCCATCCATCCATCCTTCCATCCATCCATTCAGCCAGCCATCCAGCCTTCCAACCATCCACTCACCCATCCATCCAACCATCCACTCACCCATCCATCCATCCATCCATCCATCCATCCATCCATCCATCCATCCATCCATCCATCCATCCATCCATCCATCCATCCATCCATCCATCCAACCATCCACTCACCCATCCATCCATCCATCCATCCATCCATCCATCCATCCATCCATCCATCCATCCATCCATCCATCCAACCATCCACTCACCCATCCATCCATCCATCCATCCATCCAACCATCCACTCACCCATCCATCCATCCATCCATCCAACCATCCACTCACCCATCCATCCATCCATCCATCCATCCATCCATCCATCCAACCATCCACTCACCCATCCATCCATCCATCCATCCATCCATCCATCCATCCATCCATCCATCCATCCATCCATCCATCCATCCATCCATCCATCCATCCATCCATCCATCCATCCATCCATCCATCCATCCATCCATCCATCCATCCATCCATCCATCCATCCATCCATCCATCCATCCATCCATCCATCCATCCATCCATCCATCCATCCATCCATCCATCCATCCATCCATCCATCCATCTACTGTAAGAGGTGGACTTTAGCTGTGCTTGACAGTTGATAGCTGAGAGCAATGTACAATGTAGCCAAGCTCACACACGGTCTAGAGCTACATCATTCCTTCTTTCCTGGGGCCGTGTGCAAGAAAAAAGAATAGAGTAATTTATTCCTAAATAGAGGTATTCAAGAATAAAGGGCCAGTGATTTGAATGCAGGAAAGCTGAATAGCTCTATTCTGGCCTTATTTCCTGCATATGTGTGTGTGTGTGTCTGTGTTTGTGTGTGTGCATGTGCGTGTTTGCGTGTGTGCGCGCACGCGCGCTTGCGCTTGTATGCGCGCGCGCGCGCGTGTGTGTATGTGTGTGTATGAGTGTGTGTATGAGTGCGTGCGTGTGCGTATTTTTGTGCGTGTGCGTATATGTGTGTGCGAGTGAATATGTGTTTGCGCGCGCACATGTGTGTGAGTGTGTGTGTGTGTTCTTTGTGTGTGACTGTGTGTGTGTGTGTGTGTGTGTGTGTGTGTGTGTGTGTGTGTGTGTGTGTGTGTGTGTGTGTGTGTGTTCTGTGTGTGTGTGTGAATGTGTGTTTGTAAAAGTCAGATGAGAAAGTAACTCGGTACTAATTGTCTATAAAGAAGCTGAAACAATGTACCGTGCTGTAATATTTGTCTAAACTGTACTTGCACGAACAAAAATCAGGTCGTGTACTTACAAACCAATTCAGGAGGACGGCCTTCTAAACGTATCTATTAAATAGCATGGTAAAGTTGCCATCGTGCGACAGTGCATATGAGATCTTCAGGAAACACTTTTGACTCCAAGGCCTTGCTGACGAACTTCCCAGGAGGGTTTTCTAAACGTATCCACTGAATAGCACGGCAAAGATGCCATGGTGTGACGGTGTATATATGAGGTTACAAATAACCCAGCAGGACTTCTAAATGCATCAATTGAAAGCACGGTAAAGATGCCTTGGTGCTACAGTGCTAGTGAGATCTACAATGCACACATTTTTAACTCCAAGGCCCGTGCTGACGAATCTCACAGGGGGGCCTTCTAAACTAATTCATTGAATAGCACGGCGAAGATGCCATAGTGCGACGGTGCGTATGGGGCTGCGAACTTCCTAGGAAGGACTTCCAAACGTATCCATTGAATAGACGGCAAATATGCCAAAATGGGCTGGTGCGTGGGAGATCTCCAGAGCAAACACTTTTGACACAAAGGCTGGAGGATCTCGTTTTCCATGGAGGCTGTACGAGTATGGGTGACTGTGTCAATATTTGTCTTGTGCGTCAAGGTCAAGGTCAAGGCCCAATTTCCACAACTTGAACACCTGTTGCAAGTGTTGTTACTGTTTTAACTCATTCAGGTGCACAAGCAGGCGTACGCGCAGCGCAGCGCACGCACACATTCACACACACTCACGCACACACACACACGCACACACAAACAACACACACACACACACTCACACACACACTGAAACGCACACACACACACACAGACACACACGCACAGACACACACACATAGACACACACACACACACACACGCATACAGACACACACACACACACACACACACACACACACACACACACACACACACACACACACACACACACACACACACAGAAACACACACACACACACACACACACACACACACATACACATGCAAAGACGCACACGCATATATGTACAAGCTCACATACATGCACACACGGAACAAACACATAACACACAAATAACACACACACCTGCAACCCCCCACCCCCACCCCACCCACACACACACGGAGAGACTCACACACAGACACACACACACACACACACACACACACACACACACACACACTTACACGCACACACACACACACACATACACACAGACTTACACACACACACACACACATAAACACACACACACACACACACACACACACACACACACACACACACACAGAAACACACACACACACACACATACACATGCAAAGACGCACACGCATATATGTACAAGCTCACATACATGCACACACGGAACAAACACATAACACACAAATAACACACACACCTGCAACCCCCCACCCCCACCCCACCCACCCACACACGGAGAGACTCACACAGAGACACACACACACACACACACACACACACACACACACACACACACACACACACACACACACACACACACTTACACGCACACACACATACACAAACAGACATACTGTGGTAGGAAGTAGTTCCGGGTTACGCGCTGTTCGAGTGATCTCCCGTAGACCACAAGGTCACTCCCGCGAGGGGGCGGTCGCTGCTGGGGTATTTATAGCGGTTTGTTAGGCTACGCGTGGTCAATCGGCTAGCGAGAGCACAGAGGCTGAATGTTGAATGACTGAGGCTGCACGGGACTTTTGGAGCGAGAGCACAGAGGCGTGAATGGTGAGTGATAACTGTGATTTGTAACGAGTTAAGTTTGTGATTGGAGTGGTCAGTGGACTTGTGTACGGACAGTGGGAGTTGGATGGACTATCGGGAGCGTGAAGGAAGTTCACGTGGACAGAGATTGGAGTGGACTCGTGTACGGACAGTAGTAGTTAGGTGGACTATTGAGAGTGTGAAGGAAGTTCACACCGGGTGTGCTGAGGGGCAAAGGCAGTTTGTCCCGAGGGCGCCCGAGGGTGGTGGTGGCGTGCGACGGTGCAGAGAGTGCAGGCGAAGACAGAGCAGCGCTCGCCGTGCGCATAGCAGCCGTGCGCGCGGTGCTGAGTCTGGTGGACGCTGACCGCGTGGTTGTGGAGCGTGGCGACCGGGCGAGTGCAGGTAAGAAACCATTGCTCTCTCGCTCTCTCTCTCTGGAATGACAGTGTGTGTGGTTGCCTTGGTGTGAATGGTGTCTGGGTGGAATAACGTTGTGTGCTAGCCTCTGTGTACTCGCGCTGTCCCCCTCTCCCCTACTCGACATGAGCATGCCCACGGTGAAGAACCTGCGTGCCTTTCGACCATGTGTAACGCGGGTGTACCATGCGTGTTATGGTAGCGTTCATGGGAATGGCGGCAGCCACTACCACAGAGAGTGGTAAGGGCGGTTCCGACCACACTGGCGTCGTCGCAACTGTGGGTGTGCGGGACATGTTTAATGGGGGGAGGAGTGAGACAGTGAGCTCTCACTCACTTCGTCTTTTTCTGTGTGAGCGTACTGCATTTTTGTAGACACTTGCATTGCTTTTTTGCTATCAGTTATTTTCTTCGCCCTAGACCAGTTTTGTGTACTCTCACGGAGAGTGCCCACTGACTGTTGTAGGTCGTTTATTGTCTTGTTTCTTTTGTAGAAGATGGCAGTGACGTTTCTAACTGTTATTTTGTTCACGAGCTTCGACAGCCTTGTACCCTGTGTGTGGGGTGCGGGCTGCCTGTTGCTTGTCTCGTTTTGCTTTGTTTTTTGTGTACAAACGTACATTGCCGCTTCATATGCTTTGCTTTTTTCGCCCAAAGTCAGCATGTGCACTGTCTTGGGGGGTGCCAACTGGTTGTAGCGGTCGTTAATTGTCTTGTTTTTTTAGTAGTAACGCGCTATTTTGCCAGTTTTTTCGCCTTGCTGTCGTTATTTTGAGCATGCCTGCTCCAATTCTAAGCATATTTATTTTCTCTCGTCTTCCTTCACGTGGTCTGGCTAGTGAGTGAGTACACTCCGGTCGTTCAATGACGACTAGCTAACCGCAGTCTATGCCTGTCATTCCTATCTTTTTAACAAACAGTAGCGGTTGTAGCGACTCGTGCCTTATTTGGCGGAAAGGAGGTGTAATTGTGACGTCACAGTCCGGTACTAATTACCCTCCGCGACTCGCTACATCCCGCTACGCTTTTTACGAAAAGAAAAACTTGTTATTTTTGCATCTTTCGAGTATTCATGTGAACTATTCTGGAGCGCTCCATGATCGAGGGATGCCTTGGTGGAGCGTGGAACTTTTCACATGAATATTTCGGGCAGCCTGTGCCTTTCAATCGTTTGATGGGGGGGAGGCATGGGTTCGTTTAGGCAATTTGCCGGGTCACGCACGCTTTGCGCAGGCCTGGGCCCTTAATTGCGAGCCCGGCTAAGTGCTATCAGCTCCTTGTGCAATGGGAGCGGGATAAGCGTGTGTGATATTAGATGTGCAATTAATTTCAGTTGCAAGGGTTTAACGTGTGTTTATGCTTTGTCTTTGCCTTTTAATGTCTTGCTGTTGCATTTTCTCGGTTGTATGCTTCCCCTGCCTTGACATTTGACATGTTGACCTGTGTTTGCTAATGTTGCTTGTTGTAACCTCCCGGTGGTGTATTAATCTTCCCTTGCAGATTGATATTCCCCTGTTTGCTGATTTTTTGAGTGCTCTTTGTATGCTGTGCTTGTATTTAACTGCTTTTGAGTTCAGTCTTTGAGCGTTTTGAGTTTACTAGCGTTGCTATAACCTTTTAGGGGTAATTTGCGGGTATTAGCTACGCTTTTTATGTGTTTGGCAATGTTTGTGCCTGTCACGCAAAAACCCCCTGCACTACTGTCTCTCTCTTGCCTGACGGTTCTAGAGTAGTGCGGCTCTTTGCCTTGGCAGGGTACAGGGCTTGCGAGGAGGTGGGAGGGATCTAACCAACGCAGTTGGTGGGTACACCTACCCCAGCTTCCTCTGTGGGTTGACCCTGTCAAGGCAATGGCTCAAACAGAAGGACGGACTGAAAACAATCTCTTCAGGTCCTCTGCTGTGAGTCAGAGATTAGAGGAGAGTGTGGGCGGGTATGTCCGTAAGTGGCACAGGAAGTGTCACATAATGGACGAGCCTACCTTTCTGGTGTCGAGATCGGGTGCACTCATTGAAAGCCATAGTGGGACACGAAAGGCGACAGGGAACTGACTACAGCGACTTCCTTGGCGTCTGTGAAACCCACACCGGCGGGATTCTAAAAGTCACCCGACAGGGAGTCTCCGGCAGGAGGGCTTCCTGGATAGCGTTCCCCTGAAACAGGAGGACGTGGGAAGTCCGGGAAGGGGGCTGTCTGATTTTTCTGATGGGAAATCTGATGGGGAGCCCCTGGCTGGAGAGAAACATTCAAAGGCTCCTCAGGGGAGCGAGCACCAGGTTGCCTCTAGGCCAGAGCCTCTGGCGGCGGGAGGTGTGATGGGTATAGTGATCTCCTCATCGGCTGCGGGTGCTATGGGACGAGACAGTTTAGGGGAGGGGTCGGACTTGAATACTCCGGGGAAAGGAGGAGTACCTTCGTTGACCCCGGGGTCCCCTATTAGTTCACGTAGTCCCCGAGGCAGTAAGGCCGATAATATCTCAGACGTTCAGGGGTGTCATGACCAAGTCACACGGACCCGGGCGGAGAGGAGGTCTCTCAGAGGCTGGCTGCAACCACTCAACACTTGAATCACAAGTTGTCAGAGTGGGGGGTACGCCAAACCTCGCAGACGGAAAAAACGACCTCAGGGAGGGGGCAATTCCGTCAAAGGTGGCAGAGCCATCAGGTGCGACAAAAGAGGGACGATGACATCCATGTTAGTCCTAGTCAATTTGGGACGGGGGATGTAGTCCTACTCGCAAACTCCACCGGAAAAGTGGGCCAGTGCGAGAAACGGGTTCCCCTCTGGAGAGGACCGTTTGTTGTCGTAGATGTGCTCTTCTGTTCTTTACAGGGCAGCGTCGGTCCGGAAGGAGTGGACGGTACACCAAGACAGGCTAAGGATGTGCCGGGAGGGACCGTCACCACTCTGGGTTCGGAGGGAGAGGAATCGTCTGCTTCACCTGCCACCACCAGCCCCTGATACCACAGGGCAGGGTAATGGTGTAGAGGACTTGGTTGTAGAAGGTTTCTCTTCCGAGGAAGCAAAAATTTCCTGTCTACTGCCAATGCAGGAAACCTGACGATGGGCAGCTGATGATAGCCTGCGATGCCTGCTATGAATGGTTTCATGTTAAATGCATGGATATTTCAGTTGCAGCGGCAAAGCGGCTGGATTACTTCATCTGCCCTAGCTGTCGTCGAATGGGGGGGCAATGCTAATGATCCCTCTTGGCGGGTACTTTCAGATGGCGGGAAAGAAACCGGACGGGGCCATCCCGTCGCAACCGGGATGGTGTGAGCTGAGTGGTTGCCAGGGCCGGCAGGTGGAAAACCTCCGGGAGCATTATCTCCAGGAGCATTTTCCACCGGGATTCCACCAATGGCCCTGTTGCCACTTAGACCTAGCACTGCGTCTCATCAGCCGATACCTCGGGGTCGAGAGTCTCGATGGACTTGAGGTGGTGATGAGAGCAGTGTTGCCGCCAGGGTGGGTTGTAACCAACTCGGAGGCCCGTCGGTGCAGGAGGATGAGTGCTTTCTGGGGGCGCCCCTGTCCAGAGCGTCCCTCTCTGGACCCCCTGAATGCACGGGCTATGCTCCTGCACTGGGGGGTGGTGGGGGTGATGCTTCGGTCAGCTGGCCAGGAGGGTCAGCGGGCTTTCCGGAGTTTCAACCCCCAGTTGGGGATGGTAAGTCAAACTCCAGGGGGGTTTGGGCCGGTGGAGCGATTCAATAAGCCATTGCAATCGCGGGACCGCCGGCCCAAGCGCCGCAGGTCACAGGTCCGGCGAGAGTCGGACTCTACCCCTGCGCCACAAACCCCGGAGGACTCGTCTCTTTCAGGGAGTGGAAAGGATGCTCCGCAAGGACATCCTAGCCAGGAATCCCGGGAGGAGGAGACAGTCAAAAAGCGCAGGGGGGCACCCGAGCTGCAGGTAGAGAGTCTCGTGGGCAACCTGCCTAAGAAAGTGTGGTGGAAGTTCACCCCAGCGCAGCGGGTGGCGTTTCGAGAGAATCGAGCTGCGCTGCGGCGTCAGATGCGGCAGGAAAAAAGGATGGGGGTTTCAGGCGTGATCGTACCTTTAGGAGCTCCTGAGAGCTCCGGGAGGGAGGAGGCTCCCATGGAGGTGGAGGTCACGACTGCCCCTAGAGATGAGGGGGAGGTTCCGGGGGCTCCAGACTCGGAGGTAGGGAAGGAAACTTCCCAGGCGAGTCGGGAGGGGCTCCCGGAGTCTCCAGCGGGAGAGGAAGAATCTCATGGGATTCTGGGCGCCTCGATGGACCAGTCAGTTCTACTGGAACCTCCTGAGTCATCAGCTGAAGGGGAGGAGTCCTCTGGGACTCCGGGTACCCTGGGACAGCTGTTGATTCCTCTGATATCAGACGTGAGCGAGGTTCCAGGAGACGAGGCCTTGGATGCAATGATAGCCCAGGCGAGGGTGGAGAGTTCGCTTCCTCCGGTGGAGGTCTCGACTCAACAGGGGGAGGAAACGACCCCTGGGGAGAGGTCGAGACCCCCGACCTACGGGGAGATGGCAGCGCGCCCAGGACCATCTGGGCAGTCTCCTAAGGAGGTGACGGGATCACAGGGGAAACCCTCGGCAGTTGCCTCCCAAGATAGGAGACTCCAAACTCCCGCCACAGCGGATGCCCATTTCCATATGTGGCATCTAATCAACAGCCTTCAGAATGCTCATGTTCCACCTGCATCGAGGGATTTGCAATCAGTCCTGGATGCTGCCGTGAAGGCAACAAGGATGGGAAACACCCCTTGTGTCCAGGTGGAACTGGCCGTGACGTCATTCTGTGACCCACGGGCCCACAAAGACATCCTGAAGCATGCTGCGGTATGGAGAGCGGCCATAGAGAGAAGTGGCGGTCTCTATGTGGCTGTGGGACTCCATCCTAAGCATGCACGGCTGGTGGAGACGGGGTTGGATGCCACCTTTAGCCGAATGGAGAGACTACTCAAATTCCCGAAGGTAGTTGCCTTTGGGGAGGTGGGTCTGGATTCCTCCAAGGCGGTGGGGTTGGACATCCAGGAGAAATTTCTCCGCCAAATACTCACCAGGTTCAGGGAGTGCATCGAACAGCGAGATCTGGCTGTTCAGGTGCATGCCCGGGGAAAAGTGGTGGCCCGGCTGCAGGGGATACTGAAAAGTATTTTGCGGCCGGACACCAGAATCCAGGTCCACTACTTCTCCGGGAACCAGCAGGAGATGGAGACCTGGATCGAATGCTTTCCTAATGTCTCCTTTAGTGTGGGGATGTCTGTGCTGGGGAAGGTCCATCCGGGGCATTGCGCCGCTCTCCGGGCCATGCCCCAGGACAAGCTCTTGCTGGAGTCAGACAGCCCCATCCACCGGGGACGGAGATTCACCACCCCCTATGAGGCGGGTGACGCAGGCCTGCGGGTCGCAGCGATTCGCAAAGAGCGAAAGACTTCGCTGCTGCAGCAGGTCCTGAAGAATGCACGCCGGTTTTTTAAGGTCCAG
>JAWQFJ010023679.1:40000-55000 GCA_034096865.1 Theodoxus fluviatilis | reverse complement strand
GAAAATGGGGAGAAAAGGTTTTGAAGAGGATGAGGTAGGAAAGAGAAGGAAGAAGAAGGGAAGAGAGAAAGCTCATGTGAGTAAAACAGTATGTCAGAGCAATACTGAGTGAACTGAAGTCAGAATGTCAAGGTTTTGATTTAGTAGAGATAGATTGTACACAATTATTATGCTTATAGTTATCATATAAATATGAACTTCTGACATACTTGCATGATATGTTGTGGTGTTCATTGTTACGTGAACGTGGGCAATTTATTGTGCCACAAGATATCATGCATTTTTAGTTATGAGTGTATACTTAGGTGCTAACTTAGAGCACAATTGAGTTCTGCTATCTATAATTTGTTAAACCACAAAGCTGACAGTTTAGACTCCAGTACGCACACTCTCATGCCGACGCACATCGACACTCACACAGGCTTCCTCTCTTTCCCTTCTCCTTTTATACATGCATAAATGTGACGATTTTTTTAATTAAATCTCTGATGTTTAGTACATACATTTTGATTGTTTTGCAGTTTTATTCTTATTTGTAGTACAAACGAACACGCTGAACAAAAGTGAATTCCTCTGATGGCTAATGAAATATTCAAGCCGGTGCCTGTATGCTGAATCGCTGTCATCCGTCCGTCTATCTGTGTACCTTTGTGTCTGTTATATTGTGTCTGTCTCTACGTCAGCCTATGTATCTCTGTGTTTGTCTGTCCTTCCATCCGTCCGTCCTTCCTTTCGTCCGTCCGTCCGTCCGTCCGTCTGTCTGTCTGTCTGTCCGTCCGTCCGTCCGTCCGTCCGTCCGTCCGTCCGTCTGTCTGTCTGTCTGACTGTCTGTCTGTCTGTCTGTCTGTCTTGTCCTGTTATGTCTTGTCCTATCCGTCTCTCTCTCTCTCTCTCTCTCTCTCTCTCTCTCTCTCTCTCTCTCTCCCCCCCCCCCCTCTCCCCCCCTCTCTCTCTCTCTCTCCCTCTCTCTCTCTCTCTCTCTCTCTCTCTCTCTCTCCCCTCTCTCTGTTTCTCACTTTGTTTTTCTTCTTCTCTCTTTTGAATGCATGCGGCGCATCATAAATCAAATTCCCCTGATATTCAGTTTGGTGCCAAATGGTAAGAC
The DNA here is from genome assembly GCA_034096865.1 of Theodoxus fluviatilis. Taxonomy (NCBI): domain Eukaryota; kingdom Metazoa; phylum Mollusca; class Gastropoda; order Cycloneritida; family Neritidae; genus Theodoxus; species Theodoxus fluviatilis. The sequence goes on along the minus strand of JAWQFJ010023679.1, from coordinate 53,895 downwards.
ATTGACTGCAAAATAGCAAAAATAGCAGCTTAAAGAGCTTAATACATATACAGGAATACAATTATTAAAGCGAACAGAGACAGGTATATTCAACTCAGAAATGAATACAAAAAGACCATTCAAGAAAAGAGAAAAGTACTTTAAGAACAAGTCAGTCGCTAATAAAAAAATATTTTAAAAAACTTTCATTCGTTCCTGTTAAGAATTCACCAGCTTACCTTCAAGAGAAAGCCACAGCCTGTGATTGCACTAGAAACATGGAGGAACTACTTTAAAAAATATATGTGACCAGCCACGACAAAACCAGTGCTAAGTCCATTTTTGGACAAAATGGGGTTTTAATACTTTTGAATTCTGCATTCATTTCTGTTTGTTTTGATATAAGAATGAACAATGTGAGTTAATTAGAATAGGAGTTACAGGCATTTCAAGTTGGGTACTGAAGCAGCGGTCATTTTGAAAAAAACGGTCTCAGAAGATTTACTCTCTTCAGACATTAAACACCTTAGCAACGGTATTTCAAACTCCGTTTCCAAAAATAGCTGACCTTATTTTTCTTCGACATCCACAGAGCGGGAACGCCGAGAGAGCGGCCTTTCTAACGGTATATAACATGAAGGGGTTCTGCAAGGGTTTAGGTGTGTTTATTGCGGCTAAAATGAGGCAATTAACGCTAATTACAGGGAGCTTTTGAAACAATACATAACACAAAAGTCTTTATTTTACCATCAAAATATAATTCTTCAAAATGTTTCCTTTACTGGCATGATAGTTTGAACCATGTAGAATCTATTTTCATCAAAAAGTGAAAATCACCCAGAGTGACCCTCCCTGCCTTTTTTCAGTCGTAGCGCAAAATACTGCCGCGCGACTTAGCACTGGTTTTGTCGTGGCTGGTCACATATTCAAACAAGTAACAAAACCTACTGTATAAAGACCTCTCTTGATATAACACAAAATAAAAAGGTAGTCATTGAGGAACGTGTTGTCGAAATGACAATAAGAAATCTCAGTACCAAAAGGGCACCAGGGTTAGATGAAATACTTGGAGACTACCTCAAAATAGCTTGCAGTCAAATGCAACCCTTCCTCTTTAAGCAATTCCGTTCTCTGTATGTAAAACAGTATTTTCCCAAAAGCTGGAGCCAGGCTATGTTGATACTTATATTCAAAGCAGGGGATAATCTAGACCTCCAAACATACAGAGATATGTCCTTACTTTTAACCAGGCATCTCCAGAAAAGAGCAGAAGAGAAGAATACATTTGGTACAGATTAAGCGGGATTCCGATGGGACAACTGTTTCGTGCCGTTCGTGTCTGTCGTGATGTAAAATCAAGAAGAGAGATGACGAGGCGTACGTTTAGGGTACCGGCTTTATTCGACTGCCCACAAGACGGGCGGGGAAAGTAGGACAAGCGGGGGAAACAAAAGAAGCCGAAGGGAGGGAGGGAGGGAGATAACTCGTCTTGGCATACTAGCTACACGTAACATCCTCCTCTTCAAGATAACGGACACCTGATTATTAGTTTCTTACGCATGGATGCAATATGAAGACTAGAGTCTTTGGTCGAAACTGCCACTATGATGATTACATAAATAAATGAGCACTCAGAGCAGTTCATGTTGTTGGACGGCATGGTCGGGAGTTGGACCTGGGCGGATTGCAGCTTCAAAGCCTGAGAACTCCCCCCCACGGCCTCCCAAGGACGATTTCCTATCTTCTCCCCTCCCCAATGTCCAGTCTGAAGCATCCTGTGAGGCATCTACTCCATCATCCCCGCCTCCCCCTCAGACAAGAGATAAGCCGCCTCCTGCGACTGATAACAACATCTGCCTGACCTCTACGACCCACCCTGCCACCTCCAACACCCCCTCACAGCCTGAATAGGAGGTTCTCCCTTCCCACCCCATCGCCTTCTCGCTCCCTCACTTCCCCCTCAGCCAGCTCAGTCCCCTGAGTCCCATGACTACTAGCAAATGAGCCATACAACAAGGGATCACAATTCTACACCAACTCAAGGTTCTTTGCATTTCAATCATTTCAATGAGGAGCCTCTACCAAATGGTCCCCAGAATGTTGTGCCTCCAATGGTGTTCGGCGATGGGGACACTGGCATCATCCCCACTACCTCTGACACAAAAAGTGCCAGTTGTCAGATGACGTCTGCTCTCCACAGTGACTTGCCTGTGTATGACTCGGCAAATGGGGACACTGGCAACACCCTCTCAACCTCAGACACAGACAACGCCAGGTGTGAAGTGCTGTCTGCCCTCCCAAGTGACGTGAATGTGCTTGACTCGGCAAATGCCCTGCAACTTCTGCATGCTGACTTATTGGACACAAAAACACAGCTCACAAACAGAATCAAAACCCACAGCACTGATGTTGTCATGTCCATGCAAGACATACTCACACGCCTGGAAAAAATACAACAAGATATCATAGTAGATTGCTACTGCGTATTTTTTCTTATCTATCCATGTTTTCATTTCTTTATGAGCAAGGACAATTTGTAAGATAGGCAGAAATGCCTAAAATTTCATCCTTGATAAATAAAGAATCAATCTCTCTCTCTCTCTCTCTCTCTCTCGCTCTCTCTCTCTCTTACACACACACACACACACGCATGCACACACGTGCACACACACACACACACACACACACACACACACACACACAAATATTATCTACAGCGCTGTGCAAGAGAAAAATGCAATTGGTATACTTTTTTCCTTTTATAACCTGCTTGCTCTCTTGTATTGTCACGTCGTGGTCACTGTTCAATCGCTATTTTTGTAGCTGATGTTGTTGATTTAAGATATTGCATACACGAATGCAAATTCAACCCTTCTGTAATTGTCTAAACTTTTGTGAGGCTAGCTTTTGTTTGTAGGATCAATGACATAAACAAGGAATATACGGTTTTTGAACATGACATGGAAGAGAGTTACAAAGTAATGCCTTATCAAACTTGGAGACGATATGAGCAATTTGGGAAAAACTGTCAATTAGATGTCTTACTCCATCCTGCAATGACTAAAGGAGCAAAGAAAGAATGATTTATTTGTATGCCTCACACAATCTGTGAAGTCCATTAAAGGACAAGTGCTAAGTTAGGGATAATTTCACAAATTCAAAAGCATACTTGAAAATACCAACTACTGCAACATAAGTGGTATATTAAACACTCTCTAATCAACTGACACAAAGACGCCTGCGTACTGCGTTCCACTTTGAATGTAGTGCGTCACACCAGTAACGTACTGCATCACACCAGTAACGTACTGCGTCACACCAGTAACGTACTGCGTCACACCAGTAACGTACTGCGTCACACCAGTAACGTACTGCGTCACACCAGTAACGTACTACGTCACACTAGTAACGTACTACGTCACACTAGTAACGTACTACGTCACACTAGTAACGTACTACGTCACACTAGTAACGTACTACGTCACACTAGTAACGTACTACGTCACACTAGTAACGTACTACGTCACAACATTCGAGTCACGTGACCTTCTCCTCTCATTTAGAGCCGAAGCGAGCTAGAAAATCGGCTTCAAACGCATTTTCACTTTTCTATATGAAAAAAGAAACAAAAAAACATTTAAAACAAAATGCGCAGTATGAATATAAATGTAATTGCTGTTTTGCTACTGAAAACACTTAGCTGGTTTGGTTTTTTTATGTTCGTGAAACCTTTCCAACTATGCATTTGAAAAATAATATAGAATTAGTTACACTTTACTTTTTAGTGAAAGGACTCTTTCCTTAATTCAAAACGTTATTCTGCAGATATGCTGCATCGGAATGCCCAGGCGATAGTTGCGCATGTAATATCAAGGAACAACTTATGAAATATCCCGCAATAAAAGTGTAATAAAGATTAATTCATATAAAGACATGTAGGTTTCTTTTTATCAAGTGAAAGGATGGCAAATAGTTACACTCATACCCATTTTGAACACAGAGATCATAGTGTCTCTGACACAGGTTGGTCACGTGACTTCGGCTCCACATTCCATTGATTCTACCAATCAAAATTCAACATGATCAGAAGACCATTGAGAGTAAAAAGAGGCGATTCTATTTCACTCCAATTATTTATCCCGATAGATAAACACAAATTTGGTGTTCTAATAAAACTAATCTATGAGATTTTCAGGAAATCATTTGAGAACTACTTTTAGCGCGAACGTGTCTATAAGGTTGCAAACTGCCCTGAGCACGTGCGATTGTGTATAGTAATACCAAAGATTATACAGTTATGAATAGTCTTTGGTAATACACGCGATCTTTGGACCTACGCAGCAAAAAGGATTCCTATGGGTCCGGGATGGTTTCGTGAATCTATGGTTATACTCTCGCAAGTAAATGCTTTCTGGCCGGAACCTGTGGTCTAACTGCCTTCACACTGTTTGACGAGCTCCACACTTCGATCATTCGGTGTCGACTGATGGAGTCAGTAAGTGATTTAACCTGTGTTGAACGTTAATCGAATGGAAGTTTCTTCTGTAGGAATCCGTCCGATTCCGAAGTTCGATATTATCGGATAGCTCAGAAGCAGTTTTTCTAAGTTTTATCCTTCTAAGCATACATTAAATTAATGATTCCTCATCAGCAAAAGCACTCAGTGGGTTTCTGTGTGTATCGAAGATTATGCAGACGGGATTGGTTGCCTTACTCGCTCAATGAAGTATAAATATTGCTGTTGTATTCAAAGTCCTTATAATTAGTAGAGTTCACAATATTACACTCTTGTGATTCGAATTTTACCGCATACAAGTTTTACATTCATGGGAAATCGATGTTTAGAAAATGAACTGACGGAAAAATGGCTGCCAGTATGGAGTGTATCACAACAAGCGGAGGAATACACTCACGATGTGATATGGCATTCAGCGTGGCTGTTCAGAACGGTGGTATGCATGTTATGGAAGAATTTAGGCTATCACGTGACCAACCTGTTGCTGAGACTATATTCACTAGTCTCAGCCACGCTGAATGACTCATACCTTCAAAGAAAGATGTTATGGATCGCCAGAAAAACAAAACTAAAATAAGCACCTGTGCGAAATGAATTGTCAAAGCGTGGTGTCTTTATGACATTGTCACACATGTGGACACCACAAAAGCTTGATGTTTCCATCTGTCAAGTGGAACTGACAGTTCCAGCTGTCATTTATCCCAGAATTCATACTTGACTGGCCTCACCGCAGGAGCTAGAAGATTAAAAGAAAGCCTATTAATTCCTGTAGAACCCAAACACCGGTGTTTGGGTTCTACTTTACGCGTCGCCTGCAGTCCTAGGAATTTAGTAAGTCTATTAATTCCTGCTTTCGACGAGTCGTACAATTTAGCACACGACGCTCTTTGCGTTTCCAGCTATTTGGCTCCTGAGGTTATGACTTCACGTAGTTCCTGTCGAGAGGCACAAATGCACATGTCAGATGACTTGCGAATCTCTCAGTAGAATATCGGGATATATCGATGGACTGGTCAAGCAGAAAGAGAGACAAATATGTAGGATAAAAAGACAGGCTGTAAGAGAAACGAAAGAAAGGGGAGGAAGGGGGAAGAGATTGACAGAGTAAGTAAAGGAGGAGGAGGAGGATCATAGGAGGAGGAGGATCAGCATCAGAAGGAGGTGGAGCAGGAGGAGGAGCAGGAAGAGCAGGAGTAGGAGGAGGAGGAGCAGGAAGTGGTGGAGGACCATGAGGAGAAGGAGCAGGAGAAGGAAAGGCGAGCAGGAGGAGGAGGAGGAGGAGGAGGAGGAAGAGCAGAAGGAGGAGGAGGAAGAGGAGGAGCAGAAGTAGCAGGAGGAGAAGGAGCAGGAGGAGGAGCAGGAGGACCAGAAGTAGGAGGAGGAGGAGGAGGAGGAGGAGGAGCAGAAGGAGGAGGCGGAGGAGCAGAAGGAGGAGGAGCAGAAGGAGCAGGAGGAGAAGGAGCAGGAGGAGGAGCAGGAGGACCAGAAGTAGGAGGAGGAGGAGGAGGAGGAGGAGGAGGAGGAGGAGGAAGGAGGAGGAGAAGGAGAAGGAGGAGGAGGACCAGAAGGAGGACCAGAAGGATGGGGAGGAGGATAAGGAGCAGGAGGAGTACCAGAAGGAGGAGGAAGAGGAGGAGGAGGAGGAGGAGGAGGTGGAGGAGGAGGAGGACCAGAAGGATGGGGAGGAGGATAAGGAACAGGAGGAGGACCAGAAGGAGCAGCAGCAGCAGCAGCAGGAGGAGGAGGATAAGGGGCAGGAGGAGAAGGAGGAGGAGGAGGAGGAGGAGGAGGAGGAGGAGGAGGAGGAGGAGGAGGAGGAGGAGGAGGAGGAGGAGGAGGAGGAAGGAGGAGGAGGAGGAGGAGGAGGAGGAGGAGGAGGGAGGAGCAGGAGGAGGAGCAGGAGGAAGAGAAGGAGGAGGAGCAGGAGAAGCAGGAGGAAGAGAAGGAGGAGGAGCAGAAGGAGAAGCAGGAGGAGGAGGAGAAGGAAGAGGAGCAGGAGGAGCAGAAGGAGCAGGAGGAGGAGGAGATGGAGCAGAAGGGGGAGCAGGAGGAGGAGTAGGAGCAGAAGGAGGAACAGGAGGAGGAGCAGGAGCAGGAGTAGGAGGAGAAAGAGGACATTCTCATAAAGTTGACGACACATTTTAAAAACAGAATGATCAACCAATTTCTATACCAAAATCATGGTTCGATTCCTAGTTATGTCTGCTTTTACTGCTTGGACTGGGCTCTTTTCTTTGAATCGAGCAAGACTGATGAGACCATGGATACATCGTGCACTGCATGAGCTTTTGCAAAGAACTATCACTGTCTACTCAAACAGCAAGCCATGTACTGATAAAGAAATGAATGTGCTGTTGAGGAAGAAATGAGTATTATCAGGAACTTCAACTAATGCAGAATTTTTTTTAAACAAAAATTATGTTTACATTATCTCTAAAACGCTTTGATTTATAAAGCACAAAAGCTTCACTTTACAATAGGCAACATCCAGAACTTTGTAAATGAGTTAAATCAATTCTACATCCGATTTTATGTACTCGACTTTCCCGAGAAATACAAAGAAGAAATCGAACGCTTGTTTCGTTTTGACAGAGACGGAATTACTGTGACTGACGACAAAGTACGGAAAACTTTGAAAGGTTTGAACGTTAGAATGGCCACTGGACCTTGATTGTATTAATGATACAATTTCGAAGTCGTTCTGTGACCAGCTTGAACATGTCATCTTCCGACATTTCCAACTTTCGCTAAACACACGTGAAATCCTCACTGCATAAAAAACCTCATGCATCATAAAATTATCTGTTCGTTGATATCCAAGCCGCGTGCAAAAAGTGATTACCGTCCAATGGCGCTTACTTAAAATGTTATGAAGTATCCGGAACTAGTACTTCTAAACCATCCCGTAAGAGCCACAGATTCCTTCAGGATCTCAACCAGTTCACTTATAGATCAAACAGAGGCACTGATGGTCTCGTGCTATATTTGCACCGTGCGTATTAACACATATACGTACAATCCAGAAACAACAGTAACCAAAAAACTTTTTATAGATTATTCGAGTGCCTTCATCACCATCCAACCTTGTTCAGCGGTAGAAAGATTAAATGCCACTAAGGTTAGTCCAGCTCTGGTGTTATGGGTACTTGATTTCCTCATTGGACGATTGCAGTATGTTCAGATATATCAGGTGGCATCCAAAATGAGGCAGACGAACTCGTGGGTATTTCATCACCCCTGCACCATACACCTTGCACATCGCTGACTGCAGACTAAAATAGATGCTAACAATGACATCCTAATACAATATGCAGATAACAAATGCCTGGTAGAACTGATCAGTAAAGACAATGTTTTTTTTAGGAAGAAGTTCAGGGAATGTAATCATGGTGCAGTGAGTACATCATGCACTTAAATGTAAGACAAAAGAAGACAGTGCTTGATTTCCTAAGGAAAAGTCAGCCTCCACCGTCACTTGTAATCAATGGAGATGATGAGGAGCGAGTGCACACCTACTGATAGCTAGGTCTGACAATGGTCAATAAGTAAGATTGGAATGATCATGTATCCTATATGCACAAGAAGGGCAGGCAAAATACTACACTTCCTAGGTAGACTTGCAAAACTTCAAATGATTGAAAAGGTAACGATAAAGTTCCATGAGGCAGAAGTAAATTTTGTTTTCTGTTCCTGTCTGCACAGTTTGTGGAAGTTCCTATAAAAACGATACTGAAAGACTAGGCCGCATAATCGGACAAGCTGCAAGATCATATAATTATGTCCCCCTGACACCTCTCAGCATCCTTTCATCTCCAAATCAATAAAACGACCGAAAAGAGTTTGCTAGACCCGACACATCCGTTGCACTTCACCTGTATACCAGCGCGATGACCGTGACGTTACATGCTACTCTCCACACGCACTGCTCTATTTCAGCGCTCCTTTGCTCCATCAGCTGTGAGAGTGCTAAACGCACCATGAACAATGCACATGCTTTCAATTATTGACTGTGATAGGTGACGTTTTACATTGTTATTTGGCTATTGTTGTGGGTTTTTTCAAGTGTGTTGTGTACAATCGCAATTTTATCATTCTATATAGATACAGCTTGTGCATTGAATCTGTTTATACATGTATTTATTTACACAACATACTTTGATACATTTATCTCTACTCCTTTTACAAAATAAAGTTGTACTATACATGTATATGTGTGTATGTATAATGTTCAGTGGAACGTGGTTTTACCTCGAGTACATCCATCCTATGAACAAAGGAATATATATTGTTATAGTGTTAAGAACGCTCTATTCATCACCATTCTTGTCATCATCATCATCACCATCCTTCTTATCATCACCAATCTTGCTACCATCATCACTAACCTTTTTATCACCATTATTCTGATCATAATCATTTTATCATCGTCGTCATCGTCGTCATCATCATCATCATCATCATCATCATCATCATCATCATCATCATCATCATCATCATCATCATCATCATCATCATCATCATCAACGTCGTCATCAACGTCGTCATCGTCATCATCATCATCATCATCATCATCACCACCATCATCATCATCATCGTCATCATCATCGTCATCATCATTGTCATCGTCATCGTCATCGTCACCGTCATCATCATCGTCGTCGTCATCATCATCATCATCATCATCATCATCATCATCATCATCATCATCATCATCATCATCATCATCATCATCATCATCATCATCAACGTCGTCATCAACGCCATCATCACCATCAGCAGCAGCAGCAGCAGCAGCATCGTCATCATCATCAATATTTCGAAGCAACTTTCTTGACGAAGAACCCATTTTACCTCGCTAAAAGACATGCATGCACTGCATCGGGAAAGAAAATACAAATTGCATGCAAAATTGACATTTCTAATCCTGTTAATGTTCGTTCGCATATTTCTCAAAATGTCATAGGGTTACAAGCAACTGATATTGTGGTGCAGGGCTAATATATATATATATATATATATATATATATATATATATATATATATATATACTAGCCGCTTCGCAGCCAGGCAATGCGCAAAAGCGTCAAAGCCACATACAAAGCCAAATTCTTCAGCCGCCATTTGTTTTTCTCGTGACGTAACCATGCTAACCGAAAAATTTGTTCACAGATCGTCATCATTTGACTTTACCAACCCACACACCAAATTTCGGTCAAATCGGAGCACTGAGTTTTCGGCGGCCATCTTGTTTGTGCCCACTTCCGGTTACCATGGCAACGCCTTTTTTTTTACCCCACCATGACCTGACCCTGGCCCACATCTAACCTCATTCCAAGTTTTAAGTCGATCGGAACTCTTGTAGTCCTGATGCCAAGTAGCTCTATCGTTCAAAAGCTTCGGATAGTTGTTTAGACCAAAAGATATTATTTCTCATGGGTTAAGGGAATATTCTTTGTTGATATTTTGTACACTATAACTTTCAAATGAATCTAAATAACGTATGATAATTAAAAGAAGTGGAAAAAACTATATGAAAAACGCCTATTTGACGGTACCAGATTCGGAGTTGCGTCCCTTGCATACGAGTTTCTAGCCTAAACAACGGCGCTTGACAAGTGCATTTCGCAATGCTGCGAAGACATTAATTCTCTGGATTTAGCGAGTTTCACAGAGATTAAATGGAATACCACCATATGGTCAAGCAAGCAGTGGAGTAGTTTAGACGGCGAAGTGATAGCTGAGAAACTTGCTTTACGATCAACGCCTGAAAGTGAAATGCGTTCGTTTCACAAACAATTGAAGAATCGAACAGGCGCAGCGTCGCTTTGAAAAAGGCAAAGCTGCGGGAGCTGTTTCACCGAGGAAAAAAAATTAGACCACAAAGACAGAACAGCCGAGAATCGACTACCAGCAGCGAGCATATCCTGCCTCCTGTCTGTATTGTGTGCAGAAAGACAAGGTCTAAAAAATGCAAATCGACATATACTTGGGCTCCAGAAAAACTAGTACAAGTAAGTTGAACGTTAAACTTTCGCTACATTTTAGTAAAAGCTAGTTCATTGATTGCCTGATTGATCATTTGAGGTCTATTTACACCATAATCATGTGAGGAAAATAGTGTTTCTTGTTGCACGAAACCAAGTTAAAGGTGCAGTCTAGGGCAAATAAATAATGTCCAAAGAAAGTCAGTAGGTAGGAGGTATATGACCAAAAAAAATGAACATGATCTTAGGCTCAAACAATCCCCAGAATACAGATTTAAGGTACAAAAATGAACAAAGTGGTAAATACGCATACGTTTTAGTGCGATAATGAGTGCGCAAATGTTGTATTATATTTTTTTAACCTGATTTTGGGCGATGATCTTAGAATGGCGTCTTACCAAAGTGAATGCTAGTAACGATCTTTTTGGAAACAAAATTAACCATGATTTTAACATTAATTTAACCTGAAATTTGGCAAACAAGTAGAGAAATGAATAATCTATACAGCAAACTATATTTTATTAGCAGCTGCCACCGCAACTCTCTGCCATGCACACAACTGTGTGCATGTGTTGGGTGTGTGAACAAACAGTCGGCGTTGGTGGAGGAAGACATGGACCACACAAGTGACACTGACAGTAGTGGTTCTGACACTGAAATGTATTTTGAAGGAGACATTGATTCCATTGATTCAGACTGGGAATGATTTCAACAGTATTGTTTTTGTGTGGAGATTGTGCAACCAAGAGATGTGCAGAAGGATTAGGTGGTGGTGTATGCACATTGCTACGTATGTTGACTATCAAGGGAGACAATTCAAATGATTTGCGTAAAACAAGTTTTTTATTCTTATTTAATTTCTTACTAAACCTAAATCACTAACATATTCCAATACATGAATTATTGTAGTAGTTGAACATGCCTACTTACTTTAGTCGGGGAAAATAAAAAGTTTAAACACAATTTTTTTTTCTTCTTCTTTTTACCTGATTCCGTGAAAAACGAATTTCAAAAACAGAAAAATCTCATTATTTAGATTCTAACGAAAGTTATAGTATCTCAAAATGTCATGTACTAGGTGTCGTCTTTCAAAATATGTCAAAACATTTTGGTCTAAACTTGTAGCCGACACTTCCTTTTCTAGGGTTGATAGAGCTGCTTGGCCTCAGGACTACTGTGTCTCAGGCGGCTTCGCCGCCTTTGACACAGTCGTCCATTGTTTCCTCAGCCGCCATTTTGTTTTTCTCGTGACGTAACCATTGTAACCTAAAAATGTGTTCACAGATCTTCATCATCTGACTTTACCTACCCACACACCAAATTTCGGTCAAATCGGAGCACGTTGAGTTTTTGGCGGCCATCTTGTTTGTGCCCACTTCCGTTTACCATGGCAACACCATTTTTTTAACCTCACGTTGACCTGACCCCGGTCCACATCTAACCCCATACCAAGTTTCAAGTCGATCGGAATAAAACTGTGGAAACGTATGAGTGTCACACACACACACACACACACACACACACACACACACACACACGCGCGCGCGCGCGCGCGCGCAGACAGACAGCTCACTTTATATATATATATATATATATATATATATATATATATATATATATATATATATATATATATATATATAACTTTCTGTACAAGTCAACGACAAGCGTTTTAAAATGATGGCATAATCTATTCCAGGTCTGGTGACAACAGCAGCAATGATATCAAGAACCTTTATTAAATATAATTTGAGGATGTTAATTTCGAAACGAAAATATGACACATGATGCAACAACACCCAAACAATTCCGAAGCACTGTTCCATGTGGTGCAAATATCATTCAAGAACTAAACACATTAAGTTCACAATGTAAGGTGCAAATATCATTCAAGAACTAAACACATTAAGTTCACAATGTAAGGCTACAAACAAATGTCCGAACTTGCTGGAAATGGATTGAGCATGTTACTTTCCCAACAAAAGACAGGGGGTTGAAGCACCAAGTCATTTAGAAAGATTTCAGCCTAAATTTGGATAACGAAGTATAGGACACATATTGTATACATCATCTATTGAGCGAAAAGTGTTTTTCCCCGTTTTATAAAGCTGATTCACGAAAGTTAATCTCATCTGATATTTCTTTCTAGGACTGCTTCATAGGAAACTAGAACTGAACAGTTCAAATTCATTCGCCCCGGCTTCATCAAAAGAGAGGCTGTTGAAATTATCTTGCTCATCAGACCTCTGCGTTCTTTATCTCGAAGAGAGGCATTCAAATAGCAGCCCCAAGGAATTTTATCAAGGAGTGCCTTTGTGATACATTTTGTGGCAGCAATATGTACTGTCTTTGAGAAATCATATATTTACAAGTTGGATCAGTGTTCGGCTACATTGACATGTGCCTCAGTGAAACAGTGTGGTCATGCCAAAGAAAACCGTGAAATCAACTGACCTTTCCCAAGATTTACTGACTGTGGCTGGCGGACTTTCTGAGAAACTGCCAATTTGCAATTTGCCAAATTTATCTGTGTAGCCAACCGTACTCCTGCAAGATTCAGTTATGTTTCGACATGATTCTCGACTGTATGCATGCATTGACAAACAAAAACGAATACAACCTATTTCACACTATTGAAGAAAGACTACAGAATAGTTTACGTAGTCCAACGGAAGCCAGGGAAGGGTCATAGAATACTCTGTGCCAGTATGAGGCCATAACAAAACAGATTCACGCATGAACTTTCCACACCCCTGTCTGCTTTCTGGTATGCTAGTAAAGAACTATGAAGCAACCACAACTTACTCTAGGTCAGGCTACCTGCCTGGCGTACTCACTAGAAGCGCACGTTTACACTTGTACAGGTAGGGTGACTTCCCGTCAATTTCTTTTCTCCCCATCCTTGTGATCTCTCAACTGGATTATGAGATCTGAGCACTCTGGACAATAATACGCCGAAATAGAAGATCACATAATGTACATGTATATGCCGATGTTGTCTGCTCCTCACCAACCCTTGCACTCGCTGTGTTATAGAGATATCTGATTATGCTTTAATTTACTACCCTATCTGCAGTTTAAACGAGACTGCTCGTAGAGTTATCTTTGAGAGACTTTCATTTTCGTCGAAATGTGTCCAACACTGCATCAATTCTAGCCAAAAACCTACATTTCCCTAAAAAACAAATGCAATTGTTTTAGATGCTCTCTATTCACTTTAGTCCAAGATTTCAAATACTCATGGAGGTGGGATGCTGACACAACAGAGACTTCACCAATGAGCCAACATTAACAACGTGTTGCAGTTTGTTTTTATATTATCGATGAGTTGCCTACAAGTACAATCCGTTCATATTCCAACTTTTAGAATATCGTTAATAATAAAGTATTAGCCACGTGTTATTCTCGATAAAATG
>JAWQFJ010023679.1:30000-35000 GCA_034096865.1 Theodoxus fluviatilis | reverse complement strand
CACTGGGGCAGCCGTGACACTCGTTAGGGAAGGGATCCTGCCCTTCAATGGAAAAACGTCCATGGGACAAAAGGTTTTCGTCAGAAGTGTCGGGGCAGCACGGGATTTGCCTGTGAGCGTGCACCGCCTGACGATAACGAGTCATGTAGTCAATGGACTCGTGGAGGTAGGGGCGTTGCCGAAGTCGCATCCCTTGCCTGAAGGAGTTGATGTACTCCTTGGCAACGACTTAGCGGGAGTCACCATCATAACAAGAGTTGTGGAACAGAAGCGACTCAAGTCGGAAATCTCCCAGGGGATGGAGGTCTCAGAAAGTCTCCCAGGGTATTCGGTCAAACAATCACGAGGTAGATTCGGTAGACAGGCAAGGGAGTATGAGAATAAGTTTCGACGTAGTAAGAATTTCAGAGAGCGGACGAAAGTGACGCAAGAGTTGGCGAGAGAGCATTCGCAACCGGTGCAAGATCGCACGAAAGGGTCTCAAGGGAAGTTTGTGACAGGAGACAGGATGTTGGTAGCACAAACCAGTAACCCTTTGCAGTCAATCTTCTGTGGCCTCTATGAGGTGTTGCGTCAAGTCGGGCCCGTGGAATATTTGGTCTCCACACCAGACCGACGGAAACGAACGAGAGTGTGCCATGTCAACATGCTGAAATGGTATCAGTCTCGCAAGCCTTCCGCTACACCTCAGTCAAATGGTAGGAAGACACCAACTTCTGGATTGACAGTGCACGACCCAAAAGAGGGTTTCGGTGGTCACTCTTTCAAGCCAGGTGTTCCGCCATGTCTCTCCCATTCGAAGGTGGTTGAGGACTTGATCTCACACATCGGTCGTCTCAAGGGGAAGGAAATAGCAAGACTTGGGGTTATTTTCAAGGACATTGCATGTGCGCTCACCAATGTCCTTGAACACTAAGTGAGCGCAAGCTATTTCAAATTGTCTGCCGCATTTGTGGGAATTTTGAAGTAGAGTAAAGCAAAATTGGGAAGGTTAATTAACATGAAGAGTTGATGACCTGACCCAAAAGGAACTTGTACAAGAAAACGTTTATTTCAGTTTGGAGATGCACTTGGAAGGACTGGGTCAAGTCACTGACTACTGCATGCATCATATTTCAGATAATGTTGTGATTTGCTTATGATATAAAGTTGCTACTTGTATTTGTCTGTTCTATCTCTAACTGTTTAAATGGCCATCCTAGTATAGAATCCCAGTCATAAAATAGAAATGAATATTTGATTCCTATGATTCATTCCCTATGAGACTGTCAAGGGTGAAGAAGTGTGCAAAAATGTTAAGCACCTCATGACGTTATAGTAAATTTTTGTTTCCAAGGGGGGAGATGTGATGGTCCCCCATCTGTGAATCCAGCCAATTAT
The DNA here is from genome assembly GCA_034096865.1 of Theodoxus fluviatilis. Taxonomy (NCBI): domain Eukaryota; kingdom Metazoa; phylum Mollusca; class Gastropoda; order Cycloneritida; family Neritidae; genus Theodoxus; species Theodoxus fluviatilis. The sequence goes on along the minus strand of JAWQFJ010023679.1, from coordinate 33,620 downwards.
CTGTGAATCCAGCCAATCAAATCAAGGGAATGAATAGAAAGGGCAGCGATTGTTATCCAGGTCCCATCTGTGAACCCAGCCACTTTGAAGTTAGAGTCAGTGGAAGGGAAGAAATAGAGAGGGCACCCTTTCTTACTGCTCTTTTTAACGCCATTTACGAAAATCAACAATTTCCCAAAGGCTGCAATAAATCAATAAGTCACCCATTTATCGAGCTAGAAGAATTGATGGTTCAACCAGAAAAAATAATGGTCTAATCAGAAAAACAAATATTTGTAACATAAAATAATTTAATCACCAGAAAATAAATTGATCACCAGAAAAACAACTGATTTACCAGAAAAACAACTGATTTACCAGAATAATAATTAAACTTGCAGAAGAAAAATACTCAGCAGAAAATAGTTGCTTTTTGCATAACATTAGATGCTTTTTGCAGAACATTAGATACATTTTACTAGAAAAATAAATTATTGTTACCTGTGTTCAGTTTTACACACCTCTGTATGTCTGGACCACACATTCATCACAACTCAAGCATATACTCGCTCACTGTTCACATCAAATTGAATGGAGTCTTACTCAGTCCCTGTTCAAATTCATTCTTATAGAGATGAAATATTTCCCATTGCACAACTGACTGTCACATGGATATGAAGAAATTTGAAACAATTGCTCCCTTTGTCGACGACGAATTGGCTTCAAGTTCAGATGGGGAATCTCCTCCACCAAAACGGCGCCGTGGATGTGCAAAAGAATGGACAAAGATTAAGGAGTTTGCAACGCCGGATGATGTTGAAAAGGTGAGGAAGCCTAAGGATTTTTACCATTCGCACATAACCCCCACCCTCTCCATCTCCGATGTTTGGAAGAAAAAGTCTTTACTAAAAGCACTAGCATTGCATATTGACACGGAAAAAAACGTGATGTGGATACTTACATTTTGTTGAAAAAACGTAATGTGGATACTTACATTTTGTTGAAAAACATTATGTGGATACTTACACATTGCTTGTTGTATGTTTCAGGAAGGCTGGGTGGTTGTTAAGACCACAAACACGTTGGATGGCAAGAAGGTGTATCACAAATGCAAGGAGAGACGGAATTGCCCAGCTGAGATGTTTTTGCTGTATCGGACTGAGGATCTGGCAGTAGCTCAGTATACAAGTGGAGAGCATCATCATACAGAGGACGGAAAGAATGAACGCGGAATTCACCCCAAAACTAAAGATGACATCGATTCTCTCTACAAAGACGGAGTAAAAAAAGCAAGAGCAATTCTTGCAGCTTTGCGCAACAGAGGCTGTACTTCCATTCCATCCAACACGCAGCTGGCGAACTATCTGGCTGCAATTGAATTGCGTCAACATGGCAAATACACAATTTCTCATGGAGAACTGGCAGCATGGGCAAAGCAACGGATGTCTGTTCCTACAGATGAGGATCAAGCATTTGTCTGTTGATTTGATTGCAACTACGAAGCTCCAGCTTTCAGATTGTGTCCCTCCACTCCCCGCCTGCTAAAACTTGGAGCAGAAACCACCAATGTTCACGCTGATGCCACTTACAAACTTATCTGGCAAGGATATCCGGTTTTGATCCTGGGGTTTTCCGATGCCGACAGAAAGATGCATCCTATGGGAGTGGCAATCACACTCAGTGAAACAAAGAAGGATTTTGAATTTTTGTTTTCCGCCATTGCCCATGGTGTGAGCCTTGTTACATCAGACAGAGTCACATTTGCCCCGACTCACCTCATTTCTGATGCTGCCCCTGCAATCACGAATGGGTTTGCCTTGGCCTTCGACACTGCACCAGAAAAGACCATAATGTGCTGGGCACATGTTGTGATGAACATGGATAAGAAGCTACACCTGATCAAGGACAAGAAAGTACGCGCAGAAGTTCGAAATGACATCATTCAGCTCCAGATATGTCCCAATGAAGACGCCTGTATGATTCGAGTTTGTTTCTGCAAAAATGGGAATCGCCTGACCATGATACGCAGTCTTTCTTGGCTACTTCCGGGGCTCCTGGATTGACGATAACAACACATGGTATGAGGGATACGCTCCTGGGCATCCTTCCACCAACAATGGATTGGAGGCCATCAATCAGGCCATCAAACGGCAAAACACATTCCGTGAACGCCTACAACTGTCCCGTTTTTTGGCTGTGGTGGAAGACGACATGCTGCTGAACTGGTCACGGGAGCGGGACCATACTCAGCAAGCCCACAAGTCTGTTTTCAAGAAACCAGAGAGATCACTGGAGGTGTAGATGGCTGCCTTTCAATGGGCATCCTCCTCAGCCAAATCACTGAAAGCTGGGAGTCATGTCTTTGTTGAGTCTGATGAAGGGCAGCCCGATCTCAAAGAAGCAGTCAAAGAAACAGCTGGAACAGTTCGAAACAGCTTCATGGACCACATTCGAAGCCTACAAGCGAAGTCGCAATTCGGTGTGGAAACTGCAGATTTGTAAGGCTGACGGAGTCTGTAGAATTTTGGATTGTAACTGCCCACGGCACATGAAGTCCAACATCTGCAAGCATTCCCTTGGAATGGAGATCCGGATGAGGATCTCAGAAGCTCCAGAAGAGGCCAAATCAATTCCTTTGGGGCAAAAAACGAAACGGGGACGCCCAAAACAAGCGAAACCAGCCCTGTTGCACCAGTAGAAAGCATGTCTTTAAAAAGCAACAACAACAAACAAACAAACAAACAAAACAAAAAAAGACTGAAGTGTTCAACTGTCCATTAAAATGCATTTTTATGTTCTTATTTTCATCTATTTTGCGGTAAAATGTTTTTAAAAAGGCTAAATGTCAAGCAAATGCATTTCGATTTTCTGATTTTAATCTTTTTTTGTGGTAATCCATTTTTCTCTGATGAACAATTTTGTGGTAAAACCATTATATTTTCTGGGAAAACCATTTATTCTTCTGGCAAATGCATTTATTCTTCTGGTAAATGTATTTCTTTTCTGCTAAAATATTTTTTCTGATTTCTGTTTTCTGGCTGAATTATTTATTTTTCTGGTAAAGCAATTTTTTCTGTATCAATAATAATAAACGAATCAATAATCTTACCCCTACACAAAAGTGAAGATAGGCTAACCCTGCTAACTACAGAGGAATGTCCGTACTACACAGCGGGAGTAAGGTTTTTATGTCTGTCCTGACTAATCGTTTACGCGTCTGGGCAGAAGATAACAACAAGTTTTGTGTTGAGCAGGCAGGTTTTCGTAAAGACCATTCTACCATTGATCACATTTTTACACTTTATTGCATGGCTGTCAAAAACGTGTATGGGGGTGTAAGAAGAAAATTGTATGCAGCTTTCGTTGATTATCGAAAAGCCTTTGACTCCATGAACAGGAGTTGCCTCTGGACAGTTTTGGGAAAATTGGGTCTTTCAGCCAAATTTTTAGATATGCTGAAAGCTGTTTATTCAAACGTACAAGTCTGTGTGTGATGGAATGGTACATTTTCTGATGTTTTTGATTGTCCGGTTGGTGTAAGGCAGGGGGCAAATGAGTCCCCGATAATTTTTTGCATATATATGGAACACATTGCAGAGTACATCCGCAGACGTGGGCGACATGGTGTGCAACTTCTGCCA
>JAWQFJ010023679.1:15000-25000 GCA_034096865.1 Theodoxus fluviatilis | reverse complement strand
AGAGCCATAAAGTATTGGCTCAGGTTGCACAAAATGCCGCTTCATAGGCTACCAAGGCAAGCTAATGAAATGCTCCGAAACTCTAATGTCACTGAAAGTAGAAATTGGACATGCTTAATGAGAAATACTCTTTATGAGTTAGGTTTTGGTTATATATGGTTGAATGGTGGAGTAGGAAATGAGAAGTACTTCCTGAATAATGTTAAGCAGAGGTTACAAGATTGCTACCGACAAAAATAAAATGAAAGAAACAACAGCAGCCCTAGATTTGTATGGTATGCTTCTTTTAAGATGTTCGGTCTAGAAAAATACCTTAATTTTGTCACAATTAAAATTTTAAGGATAGTCTTATGTGATTTAGTTTGAGATAAATAATCTGAAAAGGAATCAATGATAAGTGCTCAGAGACAAAAAAGAACAAAAATGTCCATTCTGCAATACAATCGAAGATGAAGAACATTTCCTCATATATTGTAAGCTATATGATGACACAAGACGTAAATATCTCGCACTGTACTTAAGTGATAACGTAAAGAGGAAATGCAGTATACTGGTGAAAGTATGCAATGTAAATATGACGAGAAATGTTGCTATGTACATATACTATGGTTTTGAACTGCGAGAGAAGATATTTAGTGCAAATTCCAGTTCTGACTAGTCTGAAGATGTCATGTCCATCGTATGAGCTTCGTGTATTTCAGTTCACAACAAAATCACGTACAATTAGCTCGAAAGGACTATGGTAGCTATATGCACATGTATTTGATATTTGCCAATGCTTGTTTTTCGTGGTTTATTATTTTTCCATTTTTTCCTTTGTACATGTGTGTGGTAAACCACAAACTCTGTATGGGCTGTCGGCCTGACAATACACCAGTTCAGTTCAGTTCTGTAAGTCTCTGTCTCATTGTGTCGGTCTCATTGTCTCTGTCTCATAGTCTCTGTCTTTGAGTCTCTGTCTCTGTGTCTCTAAGCCTGTGTATGTCTGACTCTCTCTGTCTCTCTCTCTCTTTCTCTCTCTCTCTCTCTCTCTGTCTCTAAATCTATCTCTCTGTCTCTAAGTCTCTGTCTCTAACTCTGTTTCTGTCTCTTAGTCGCAGTGTCTAAGCCTCTGTCTCTCTGTCTTTATGTCTCTATCTATCTATCTATTCCTCCCTGTTTCTGTTTGTCTCTGTCTGTCTCTCTCGCAATCTCTCTCTGTCTCTCTCTCAGTCTCTCTCTCTCAGTCTCTCTCTCTCTCTCTCTCATTCTCTCTGTCAGTGCTGCATGATTTAATTTACCTGCAGCATACTTAAAGATCTCTTTGACGACTACTGCAAAGAGCACTCACAAGAGATTACAATTAAGCAGAAAACTGTAAAAAATGTGGCAGACTTTTTCAGTGGATGAATCAGACGCAGAAAGACAAGCTCTCAAAGTATGTAACACCATGTGGGTCAAAATTATCAAGTTAATGCAAAAATGTGTATTATTATTCCTGTAGACGATGGGGAAAACATAGGGTGTTAGCAGCTGGGAAACGTCTATCAAAATCAAAGGTTCATGTAAACTTGGTATCAGTTGTGTTTCTTTCATGACATTTAGTAAATCTCTTGCTACTGGCAATGTGACTGAAGAGTACTGCTTAAATCATGTGAGTCAATCATGTAAACTTGTATATTTACCGCTTTCAGACGAGATCAGGGCATTAATTGCTGGGAAACTTGCCATTGACATTGAACCTGCCATCTGGAGTGCTTGATGACATAAGAGACGGCATAACTGAATACAGCAGCGACTCATCAGTAACAAAAAAGGATGTATATAACATAAAAACACAATACAATATATCACACATACAGAAGCATCAGGATGATGGGCACTGTTGATCTATGGGTACCAGAGTTGCAACAAGATTCTTACAATCTATTACGTTTTCACTGTACACCGGTTCTGCAGGATAGTTATGTAACAGCCAATTAGGTGCTTTATCTTTTGAGAGCCTAGGCCAATCAGCGTTGCTGATGCGAGAGAGGCTAAAGAGATAGCAGCCAGACGTAAAGCCGTCGTGTACGAGGCGATTTTACCCTGGGCCGGTATCCAGAACGGCGATTTATCTTTTTAACACTCGATTTATCCCCTAACCCCGGGTTATCTTGACCTCGGGTTAAAATTTCCTATGCATGACGGCGATATAGCCCTAACCTCGCGTCAAAGCAGAGAGTTAAACTATCCTCCCGATGTCGGCAAGATAAATAGATAACCCGGGGTTATCGAGAGAGGCAAAAAGACTGAATGAAGGTTGCTAACACTAGTAACTTGTAACACTTGTTTGCAGAGACAAGTCGGGCTCATTTTAATGTTTATAACATTGGCAACAGTGAATGAAGTGCACATTTCCGTGCTGTTTTATGTTTTATTTTCCCAACAAGATCCGTGCGGATTGCTTTCACCCTTTGTGTTTTCAGCCAGGCCAAGCACGCGTGATGTGAATCAGCCACCTATCCCATACACTGACCTTCCACCCACCCAATTTTCATGCAGCAGGCAGTCTACGACTCATCTGCTGTCTTGTCGTTTCATTTTGCCAAAGATTGACTGATTAATCAATTTCTATGTCTTTTTACTCGTGTGCTTCAATACCCACTCCTACTTTTTGTCATTCAATCATGTTGTCTTTAGGTATTTAACTGGCTCGCACTTCACATCACGTACATCCCATTGCTCACAAGATTCGAACACTCCTCCACACAACTTGTCTACCACATTGACCCTTTAGTCAGCATTCGTTTGCTCTGTCTATCTGTCGGTGTGTGTGTGTGTGTGTGTGTGTGTGTGTGTGTCTGTCTGTCTGTCTCTTTGTCTCTGTATGTCTGTCTCTCTGTCTGTCTGTCTGTCTGTCTGTCTGTCTGTCTCTCTGTCTCTCTCTCTCTCTCTCTCTCTCTCTCTCTCTCCTCTCCCTCTCTCTCTCTCTCCCTTTCTCTCTCCCTCTCTTCCGCCTCTCTCTTTCTCTCCCTTTTCTCTCCCTCTCTTCCCCCTCCCTCTCTCTCTCTCTCTCTCTCTCTCTCTCTCTCTCTCACTCACACACACACACACACACACACTCACACACACACATACGCAATCATGCTCATCTTTCAATAATCTGCCAAAAGTGTTCCAAATATTTGACGAATCAACTATCTTACCATCTACAAAAGAGGAGACCCGCTATCAAAGATAATTATAGGGGAATTTCAATCACAAGTATTTTTAGTAAAGTATTCACTTCAGTGGTCACTGACAGGTTACAAGACTGGGCGGAAAGTAATGGTCTAATTGGAGAGGAACAAGCAGGTTTCAGAAAAGGTTATTCGACGATGGACAATATTTTTGTTCTTCACTCAGTTATCAATAGATATCTGTCAAGGCATAGAAAACTGTATGCTGTTTTTGTGGATTTTAAGAAAGCTTTCGATAGTATAAATAGAAATGTACTTTGGCAAATTCTTCGGGGTTATGGGATGAAAGGGAGACTACTCCAGATGATCCAAGCAATGTATTTTGATGTTCAAAGCAGTGTAAGGTGCAACGGTCGCTACAGCGACTCATTTGCATATACCAAGGGATTAAAGCAAGGATGTAAAATGAGTCCGATACTTTTTTCTCTTGTAGTGAACTATGTGGCTAAGATTGTAACCAAACATGGTAAACATGGTATTCAGCTTATGCCTGATGCTACGATTATATATCTGTTACTGTTCGCAGATGATATAGTTCTTGTATCGGACACCGTCGTTGGTCTGCAAAACCAATTGAACAGTCTCAAAAAAGCTTCAGACACAGTTGGTCTGGATGTAAACCAACAAAAAACAAAGGTCATTGTTTTCCGAAATGGTGGTTATCTGGCAGGTCATGAGAAGTGGTATCTGGGGACGGAAAGAATTGAGACTGTGAATGAGTACAGATATCTTGGAGCACTGTTCACTTCGAGACTGTCCTTTAGTATTTTACAGTCTGATCTTGTACTTAGAGCAAAAGCTGGCATGATTCAACTGACTAAGTGTCTACAAAAATTAGGAAATGTGTCACCAGATGTGTATTTCAAAATGTTCACTTCCCAGATACAGCCGGTACTTTTGTATACATCAGAACTGTGGGGACTGTACAACTGTTCGGAAATAGAATCTGTACACCTACAAGCTATGAAAAGATTTCTCAATGTTCCTGTACAAGCTCCTAACTTGATGACGTATGGTGAAATCGGAAGATACCCACTGTATATCAATGCAACTTTACGGGCTATTAAGTACTGGTTGCGTGTACTTAAGATGGAGGCAACTAGATACCCTAACAAAGTTTACAAGATGATGCTCATCTCGGGAAATAATGGAAACTGGGTTGACAAAATAAAAGAAGTATTGTATAGATATGATTTTGCTGATGTATGGCGTAATCAGAATGTGCGGAATGAGACAGAGTTCTTGCTCGAGTTCAGAAAGCGCCTTATCACTGAGTACATGAATGTATGGACAGTTTCAATATCAGCGAGTGGTAGATATGAACTGTACAGATCCTTTAAGACAGAATTGAAAAGAGAGAAATATTTGTATATATTAGATAAAAAAGTTTTTCGAGATGTTTATGTTATTTTTAGGATGGGATTCAGCGATCTGTTCACGCATAAATACAGATTTTCTACGGAGCGAGCTGATAATGCTTACTTATGTCCATCATGCTATGAAACAGACGAAAATGAACAGCATTTGTTACTTGAATGTCCTGCCTATGAAGATCTCAGACGAATGTATATATGCAAGTTGACGACGAATACATATGCCTTTGATGTTAAGGTACTCCTGTCGCTGGAGGAGCCTAAGGCAGTACGAGCGGTTGCAACGTATTTATATTATGCATTCAAAAGAAGAAAAGAAGCTGTTTCTATTGCTATGGCCGAAGAGGCATATTATGTGTAATTGTGTTGTGATGGGCCGGTGGCCTAACAAAAATAAACCATTCGTTCGTTCGTTCGTTCGTTCTCTCTCTCTCTCTCTCTCTCTCTCTCTCTCTCTCTCTCTCTCTCACACACACACACACACACACACACACACACACACACATACGCGCCTGCGCATGTATGCATAAGCCTCGTGCAACACATGCGTACGCACACGCACACCTACACTTTATTGAAAGAGTTGCTAGACTTTTGCAGAACATCTGAGTAGGAACGCACATGCTACAAGCTCACACGCACTGCCATGCGCCAGTTATTATTGGATGTCTAGATACGACGGTGATGTGCCTCTAAGTGACACATGTGGTATTTTTTCTCTGACTGTAGGGACTGCCCCCGATGATTTGTAGCAAAGTCTCCTCGAATGGCACTGGAGGCCGGGCCTTCCCACCGCCAGTCTTCTGAGACTCCTGCTGTCTCTTTATGAGTTCGTTCTTCATTGATTTGAATTTTTCCCGGACTTCATTCCATGTTCGGTTCTCAACCCCCACAGCTGTTACTTTCTCTGCGATATCTACCTACCTCCGCTCCTTCTTATCCATTGAGACCTTGCTGTTTAGTCTGCTGAAAAGCCACTGGCCCCCGTCCACCGCCACCTTCTCCACCAACACACGCATTTCGGTTTCGCAAAAGTTTTTTGACCTTGCCTTTCTCTTTTTTTTTTTGCTAGCCATGTTTTTAGATCTACGGGAAGAAAACACAACGTAAACACGGAAATGACAAACAATAAACGTGTGTGCGCATGCATACATGAGGTCAAAATCGAATTTATTTTATTTCACATCGTCTGAGTTGACCGAGAAAAAGATTTAGCTAACCCCGCGTTATTTTCGCTTCGTGGATGGGGATTTAACCTAGCGCCTAACCTCGCAATAACTAACCCGGGTTTAGAGATAAATGGGGGTTAAAATAACTCGCCGTTCTGGATACGGGCCTTGGCAATCTCGCAAGCGTCATTGTGGCAGCCAATCACGGCTGGCAATAGTGGAGTAGCGCTCTGGCATTGGGAAATATTTTTGTCAGTCCGTGTGTAGCGTGTGGAATTGCCTCGTGTGTGAAGGCCAGTTTAACAGGCGGACCCGAACGGCGTGGACGCCCAAGGTATGACTCGCGTACCATGCAATAGCGTTTTGGGTTGTTTAGGGAAAGGAATATTGTTTACGGAAGGGGACATTTTTATGTGAACGGTCTGAATATGGGGAAGTAATTGTATCGATGATAGTGTTGCTGAAAGCGTTGAAATTCGTTGAATGTCGGCGTGAATATGGTCGTCTATCATTAATGGCATGAGTCAGTTGACATTCACGCCGGTGTATGCCTTGTGGACAGGTTTCTTGTTGATATTATAATAAAGTCAACCAGTTCGGGACACATGTTTATTGACTCTCACAGTTAAATGGATGTTGATATTTTATGGGGTTTGAGAATATGGGTTGCGAGTGCTTTTGTTAACACTACAGTACGCGAGAGTAGAGAATTTGAATTGTGTGGCGTCATAGTAAATGATGTGAAGAGAGATTGTGAACAGTTTTACCTTATGTATACTTAAAATTGAAGGGGGTTTGTATTGGCCGAGAAGTCAAGCCCAAGTCAGCTAGGAGTCTGGCCAAGGCGACGTGAATCTTCGTCAAGGCGACGAGAGCCTTGGATCCTGTGCATTCACACAGATTTCCAAAAGAAAAAGATGGTAAAACATGCCTTAAAATGATATGCGTCGATTCAACCTACAACACAACTCAATATGATTTTATCCTGACAATTACTCTTGTCATATATGAGTTTGAGAAAGCTGTTTCAGCTGCCTCGGCCCTTATGCAACCAAGAAGACTCAGATGTGCAGTTGATATTTATGAAAGCTCAGAGAATCATGTAAGCAGGACATTGTGACGAACATTTTTATGAGTGACATGTCGAACAATTTCTACAACGCCTGGCGTATGTCCTTTTTCAGACCTTTGAGAATATTATGCTGTGCATGGCATGTAGACAGACGTTGGAGGGAAAAAATTAAAGAATACTTTCTTGTACCCGATGTTTTCCATGTACCGGTATATATATATATTTCTGCTTGAAAACTTTGCAGTCAGAAACTGATGAAAAGACATTTCGAAGGACTTTGAAGGAATACCGCAGCCATGTGGCACAGTTATCCCTCGGTTTTTCATGAATATTTTGTCCAAAGTTATCTACAAAATGATAAAGTTTTTTATGGGTAGCGTGCTTTCGCATTTGGCATACTTGCAAACACCAACATGTATGCTGAGGCGTTTCACCGTGTGTTGAAGGGCATCTATTTCAACCGAAAACAGAATAAAAGAGTAGATCATTTGTTATTTGTATTACTCAAAATTGCTGGAGATAAAGCCATCGAACAACAGATAATACAAGAAAAAGGGAAAGTGACCCATCGCCTTAGATCATGGAAAGACATGACTGCTATGAATAGTAATTGTGTTGGAAGCACTAATAAATCAGATGAATGGATTAAGCCTTCTTCAACTGTTGTAGATGTGACTTACTGTGTGACGAAGATGCCTGGTCACCATTGCCAATGCAAATTAGTTTGTCATTTATGCAAACTTTGTTTGCATGCATACACTTGTACTTGTCTGGACATCCATACATGAGCAGCTACCTGCAAACATATACATGCTGTTCACCTGTTTCGAGGCCTGCCTGCAGAACCAATGGATGTCCAGGAGAGTGTTTTTGTTGATAATGTACCCAAGCAGGATCTTCTCAAAACATTACCTTCCAAATCAATTTCAGACAGATCTGCTAATGTTGAACATCTCAGATTAGCCATCACTACTGCATGCAGTGACATAGTCAACCTATGAAATGCTACAAATACTGTTGGAATTCTTCAAAGTCTTCTTCAGAATGTTCAGGCAGCACTCAACATTGAATGTGGAATGCAACAGGTTGAAATGAATCAGAATTCTGATATTAGAAACGATTTTCCATCAAACAAAAAGTGTACAAAGGAAAGACGTTTATTTCAAATAAAAGAAAACGATTAAAATCTGAGACAGGCTGACCAAAAACATATATTTCAGACATAACGAAAAATAAATATAACCTCTCAGTCTCGTCTGACAGTCTTTGTGCAATTTGTAATTATGCAGACAATATAGCTCATGAGTTTGAAGTGTACTGGTTCCAGTGTCTCCTGTAAATGTTGGATACATGTTGTCTGTGACCCAGAAGTAGATAATACTATTGAAAACAATGCACAATGCATCCACTGTAGGTAGAAACATTCGCCTTGAACTGTAAACTGCTTGCTTTTGAGATGTGAGAGCTGAAAGTCCACTATTGTCTCTTAATGCCATTGGGGGAAAATTAAAAGTGTGTCAGTAAATAGCATTTACTTTTAAATCCTGTCAATACGTGAGTGGCACCTGGGATGGACTTTTCCAAGTGTTGTTATGACTATTATAAAATCACCATTATTGTGCTGTGCTATGAAATGAGGGGGGATCTGACAGTACTAATGACAAGAGAACTGTGCTGTTATTCCTTCGTGACTCTGTGAACACGTTAAGTGCTTGCTTCAAGTCAGCTTGCAGTGAATACCTCAGCGGCACTATTTTCAATTATCGTTGAAAGGAGAATGTTTACACTATTCTTTTGTTATTTTCCTTTACGAATGGGTGTGTAGTTTGAATCAGAATGGTCCATGATCTTAGAAAGTGGTCAAAGCTGCTCATTCTGTAGAATGATCAAACCGAGTTGGATGAAGGAGATTTATTTGTTTGCTCTAGACGGAAAGCCTTTCAAAGACGTTGACGTCAGTTTCAGAGCAGGATTTAGTTACCCTTTAATAAAGAAATTAGATATTTCAAAGATGGCTCAGACACATTGTACATAATTATAGCCAGCTTGCAGGGAAACGGTCAAATGTGAAGTTTATTATCTCTGGACATATCCAATGCATAAAGACCGTAGACAGAAACATGGTTCTATCCTCCGTAACACGTGCACACGAAAAGAGACTGGAAATGTATTGCCTTCGCAAGACTTCAATACAATACGGTCATTGGCTTTGCATATGTATTATGCTTTCAAGCGAAAACGAAACGATGTATACATGGCTGCTGCAGATGACGCAGTTAACTTGTGAGTTGGGATAAGCCGATGGCCTAATAAACAAACCATTTCGTTCGTTTTCTGTCTCTGTCTCTGTCTCTCTCTCTCTCTCTCTCTCTCTCTGTCTCCCTGTCTCTCTCTTTCTCCTCGTCTCTATCTCTTTTTCTCTCCGTCTCTCTCTTTGTCTCTCTCTGTCTCTCGCTCTCTCTCTCTCTCTCTCCATCTCTCTCTGTCTCTCTCTCTCTGTCTCTCTCTCTGTCTCTCTCTCTCTCTCTCTCTCTCTCTCTGGCTGTGGTCTTCCGTCATCCTGTCTTTGCACTCGTTTGCCCTTGTCTCTCCATTTCAGTCACCGTGGATACACCGTCTCTGCATTAAGTTGGATTTCATTATGTCATCTCCAGGTGACAAATTACCCAGCCAAGCCTCCAGTGTCAACGGCAGTGTGAAAACCACACTAAATGTGTCAAGCTCAGGCAATTTATGTTACAGAGGTGCCTATCTCTGTGTTAACTGTCGAGTTTTGCTGGGTCAAACGGTAGGGGCTTCTACAGGTTTGTACTGTAGATTAAAAACTTAAAACTTGTAGGCCTATGGAAATGTTCTGTTCATAACCATGATACATAACTAATTTAAAATCTTAAAAGAAACATGTTTATTTTCGGCATTCATGGAAATGCGAATAGAGTAAATCAACAGTAAATGAGACAAATTCTAACGATATAAAATAGTGTACATATTCCTGCATTGCTCTCTCCCTCTCTCCCTCCCTTCCCCCCTTCTCTCTCTCTCTTTCTCTCTCTCTCTCTCTCTCTCTCTCTCTCTCTCTCTCTCTCTCCCTCTCTCTCTCACTCTCTCTCTCTCTCTCTCTCTCTCTCTCTCTCTGCGTGCGTGTGTGTGCTTTTAAAAATTAGCTTTTTTTCTTCGTGATAATGA
>JAWQFJ010023679.1:0-10000 GCA_034096865.1 Theodoxus fluviatilis | reverse complement strand
CAGTAAAAATGTTGACTGTAAAAAAGTTTAAAGCCAATGTTAAACGTCAGCTCATGGGGTTATTGCCTTCCATTTACACGTAAAGAATGACAGGAGGAGAGAGAGAGAGAGAGAGAGAGAGAGAGAGAGAGAGAGAGACAGACAGACAGACAGAGAGAGAGACAGAGAGAGATAACTTTCTAAAACAGAGGACCACTGGAGGATGGACAAACATTTCAAGTGTATCCTTTTCCAATAAAGTAAACGAAAAGACTATGATCAAAACAGGGTGCACGAATTTACTAGAGAGTAGAAAACCCCAGTAAAATGAGAGATTGAGCAAGATTCATTCATTATGCATTAAATCGTAGGGGAAATTTACACGGAAACATGCTTTTGGATTAGCAGAAAATGTTCGAATGCACTTTAGAATAACCCCACAATTATGTTGGTATGCACATTTCTCTCTCTCTCTCTCTCTCTCTCTCTCTCTCTCTCTCTCTCTCTCTCTCTCTCTCTCTCTCTCTCTCTCTCTCTCTCTGGTTATCAAAAACATGCAGTCTAACGATTTCAATGCCTTACTTAATCGTGCCGATGCCAGTTTAAATACATGCGTGAACTCATCTGTGAGATTACTGACGGCCGCTCTAGGGCAAGCTGCCGATTGCATGCAGCGCACATTCCTGACATATGACCATACAGATCAAAGGCAGGCAGAATGGTATGACAAGGATTGCAAGGTAGCAAAATTATTGGCTACGAAAGCGCTTACTGCTTACAAAAGAACGTTGGTTCTAACAGATAAAGATCATTACACACAGTGCAGGAATAACTACAAACACTTCATCCGCCAGAAGAAAAAAGACTACGAAAAAGAGCTGAGTAATTACCTAATGAAAAATCTTAAAAACTCTGATAAATTTTGGCATGTCATCCGTAAGAAATCTTGGAAAAGAGCAAAAACACCAGATATAAAGATAGAAACCTGGAAATTGCATTTTGAAAACCTGTTTAATCAATATCTAGTTCCCGCGACAAATCTCCCTGCTGATGATGAAACTGTTGCTGACGTACATGATGATGAGTTAGATGCCACAATCACTATTCATGAAGTAGATCATGCTGTGACTAAACTTAGTAATGGCAGAGCACCAGGTCTTGACGAGATTCCAAGCGAACTCATCAAGCTAGGTCGAAATCAGTTGATTCCGTTCCTCACCAAACTATTTAATGTAATCTATGATACACGAGTGTTCCCAGAAGAATGGAGCCGATCGATTATTGTCCCGATATACAAAGGTGGCAACTCATTAGACCCCCAAAACTACAGAGGTATTTCCCTACTAAGTGTCATCAGCAAATTATTCTCATCAGTACTGACGAATCGTCTCCAAAACTGGGTAGAAGATAACGGCAAAATATGTGTAGAACAAGCCGGTTTTCGTAAAGACCATTCAACTGTCGATCATATTTTCACCTTGCATGCCATGATAACAAAGCATGTTTATGGCGGTGGAAGAGGGAAGCTTTATGTCGCATTTATTGATTATTTGAAAGCTTTTGATTCTGTGAATCGCCAGTGCCTCTGGAGTGTACTAAAAAAATTGGGGATATCCACAAAACTTGTCCAAATGTTGAAATCAATGTATGACAAGGTGCAAGCATGTGTAAGATGGAACGGTAGCAGATCAGCCTTTTTTGACTGCCCTGCGGGAACAAAGCAGGGTGCCTTGGAGAGCCCGATATTATTCTCCCTACTCATCACTTCCGTCGTAGAATTCGTCCGAGACAATGGTAAACATGGGGTACAGATGCAAAAAGGTCAGAAAGAGATAATATTTCCTTATTTACGTTGACGATGCTGCATTAATATCCACCTCGCCTGTGGGCTTACAAACCCAGATTGCAAACCTTGCCTATGCGTCCAAAAGTGTCGGTCTAAGAATCAATGTAGAAAAAACAAAGGTCATGGTTTTTCGCCGAGGGGGTTTCCTGGCCCGGGGAGAAAAATGGTTCCTCGACCAAACTCAGCTTGAAGTGGTCAATTCCTACAGGTACCTAGGTTTCACTTTTACCACGAAGCTATCAGAAAATGTAGCTCTTGACAGTGTCGCCGTAAAAGCAAAGCAGAAAATTGTATCTCTATTTAAGATGATGTGGACATTACACAATTGTAAGCCTGCTTTGTTTTTCAAGTTATTCGACGCGCAGATACAACCATCTCTCCTGTATGCATCAGAACTTTGGGGTTTCAGGACGCAGCTAAATGTTGAAAGAGCACACCTTTTTGCGTGTAAACGATTCTTAAACGTTTCTTCAAAGTCGCCGAATAATTTGGTATATGGTGAAACAGGAAGGTATCCTCTAGTGGTGAACAGCACCATTATAGCTCTTAAATACTGGTTTAAGCTTTTGAAAATGCTGATGACAGGTTGCCTAAACAGGCATTCCGCATGCTGGAAGGTATATCAACATCCAATGAAATGAACTGGTTAAAGTCTGTTCGAGATTGCTTGTGCAAGTCAGGGTTTGCCTTTGTTTGGCTAAATCGAGGAGTAGACAATGAAAAGAGCTTCCTCAGAACATTGAAAGTCAGACTAACAGACTGCTTTAGACAGGATTGGTACAGTAGAATAAATAAAAGTGAGCGTTTCCTATTGTACAGTGTTCTCAAAGACACGTTTGAATGCGACAAATACCTCAGCACTGTCGAAATAGGAAAGTTTAGAGACGCGATGATTCGCTTCAGACTTGGATTGAGTGGTCTGCGTACACATAATCCGCATGGTGGTGAAGAGAGACACTGTCCATTCTGTTCAGATCATGTAGAGGATGAAGCTCATTTCCTCTTAGAATGTGACAAGTATAGAGATCTCAGAGATAAATATATAAGAAGATACATCCATTATGTACACTCCAGAAGTTTTATCTTTCTGATTGATGGTCGAGGTTACATAAAGACAAAATATGTTGCAACGTTTATTCATTATGCGCTCAAACGTCGTCGTCAATGCTTCTTAGAAGAGTGATTCATTTAGTGATCCTATGTGAGTATTGGTAACGTTACTATCCATTTATTGAAATACGTCATATATATGTACGCTATTGCTACCAGAATCATGTAAATTGTTATGGGCCGTCGGCCTTACAATAAAGTAAGTCAAAGTCAAAGTCTCTCTCTCTGTCTCTCTCTGTCTCTCTTTCTCTCTCTCTCCGATCTCGATCCCTCCCCCCTCTCTCTCTCTGTCTCTCTCTCTGTGTCTCTCTCTGTGTCTCTCTCTCTCTCTCCCTTCACTCTCTCTCCAATCTCGATCTCTCCCCCTCTCTCTGTCTCTCTTTGTCTCTCTGTCTCTCTCTCTGCCTCTCTCTCCAATCTCGATCTCTCCCCCTGTCTCTCTCTCTCCCTGTATCTCATCTCGATATCTTCCCCTCTCTCTCTCTGTATCTCTCTCTGTCTCTCTCTCCGAACTCGATCTCTCCCCTCTCTGGCTATGTCTCTCTCACTCTCCTTCCGATCTCTCTCTCCTCCTCTGTCTATCTCTGTCTTTCTCCTCTCTCTCTCCGATCTCGATCTCTCCCCCTCTCTGTCTCTCTCTCTCTGTCTCTCTCTCGCTGTCTCTGCCTCTCTCTCTCTCCGATCTCGATCTCTCTCCCCTCTCTCTGTCTCTCTCCCACTGTCTCTCTCTCTGTCTCTCTCTCTCCGATCTCGATCTCCCCCCCCTCTCTCTCTCTCTCTCTCTCTCTCTCTCTGTGTCTCTCTCTGTCTCTCTCTTTCCCTCCGATTGAAGAGATGTTTAAATTTCACGCAGAAAATAAAACGTACGGCTTGATTCCAAAATCAGAGTACGTTAAAACTGAACACAAAATCAAGAGTGCAGCTGCAACCAACTGGACCAAAAACCAGCGGGACTACTATCAACTGAGCAAGGGAGTTGCCTTTTTATTCTGCTTGAGTGTTAGTCTGCTTTTTCTTTTACTTCTTCTTCTCCACCCCCACCCCCTCTGTCTCCCCCCTCTCTCTCTCTCTCTCTCTCTCTCTCTCTCTGACTCACTACGTTCTTCCTCTCTCTCTCTTCCTATCTCTCTCTCACTCTCACTCTGCCCCGTCTCTCTCCCTCTTCCCTCACTCTCCCTCTCCCTCTCCCCTCACTCTCCCTCTCCCTCTCCCCTCCATCTCTCTCTCCCCTCTCTCTCCCTCTCTCTCAATATCTCTCCCTCCCTCACCCTCTCTCAATCTCTTTCTTTCTTTTGCTTTTGCCACTCTCTCTCCCTCTTCTCCCTCTTTTACCCTCCCCCCCAGAGTATGCCTCCTCCCGACATCGATTTATTTTTTGGCATTGAGCATCTGAAGTTTCTTTGTTATGATTAGAAAGGGTTGTAGTAGTCATGGCAGAAGATATGGCTGCCACAGGTGTCGACATAGCTGCCACAGGAGGTGTCGAGTAGCTGCCACAGGAGGTGTCGAGGATGTTTTAATGTATTCAGAATCAGAAAAAACACATCATTACGTTTATAACATGTATTTGTACTAAGTATAGAAGATGTTTGAAACGATCCTATTCTTAGATAGTTCTGGGCAGCAATGCCAAAACTTTACTACTTACTTCAGAGAACACATCGTTCTTGACCAAATCAAGCAATAAAAGATAGCTCTAATCAATGCTGATCTCTGGTTTTTATGGTTCAACATGACACAACAAAACAACACATTTACATATATCGAAAATGGTCAGGTTTTAACAATTACTATACCACCTAGTGCCTACAATATCCCAGACATAGATAAAGAAATTCGAAAAGAAAGAAATAGAATAAGGGGTAATGAAGGCATTACAATTGAACCCAATTACAACACTTTACGAACAAAAGTAACTCTACAGCCTGGTTTTATTATTGATTTTAGGGAGAGTAACACACTAAGAGAAATTTTGGGATTTGATAGTACATTGGTTAGAGAATCTGGAGATGGAGACAGAGCAGTAAACATAACCACAATTAACAGTTTGTTAATCAGGTGTTCATTGGTCAGTGGATCCTATATCAACGGGACCTCTTCAGGTCTTTGCTCCTAACCGTTTGCCTGGAACATTTCTCCATATTTCTCCCAATCAACCAATCTACTTACCTATAAATCAAAGTAACTTCATTTCAGCTATCACAATAAAAATAACTGGTCAATCAGGAAATCTTGTAGACTTTAGAGGTGAAATATGGACCCTTTTTTTGGCTTTATAAGAAATCTAACTTATGATATAGATGAGGTGTACTTATTATTTTAAACAAAAAGTTGTTGGAGGCCAAATCCTGGGTCATTTTTCAATCTTGCCAAAAACGCATTCTCTTCTGGAATGAAAATTCTCACTGAAAAATTACCATTTGCAAAGCAGCTTGCTTCAGATACAGCTAAAGGCATTGTAGAATCACAAGCAAAACAGCTGGGCAACAAAGCTGTTGAAAGTATTATTGATAAAATCAACCAATCAACCAAATCAAGTAGTCCTGAGGTTATGAACAGTGCAGTTCCCATGCCTATGAGTGAAGCAGTTCCAAACCAGTATTCAAATGCCAGAGCAATCATTAGGCAAATAATTTCAGGAGCTGGTTTTAAAAAAATTATGAATTTGCAAATACTCTTAAACTTTCTTTAAAATGTAGAGAGACGCAAGGCATTCAGCTCTCAACCTCCACCAATGCACGCCCACCATTCCTCACTCCGTTATTGCATATCAGTGGCAGGCCTGGCGGGCATGCGGGAGGCTGCAGGCGAGCTTGGCGTGGTGTATTAATTATTTGCCTGAGCTGTACTGGACTTAAATTTAGCGAGCTCTCTGCAAACGAAAATATGTAGGTTGAACGACATTGACACTAATTTGGCCATTAATTTTGGCATAGTGACAGATGAGTTAATTTCCTTTGACTGTGGGAATATTTCATCAAAAGTGATCAGTCAGCCAATTAGGGGTGAGCTCGGGTCTCTCTGAAGCACACAAGGCTGGTTTAAAAATTAGACAGGCTGGAATATTGATTTTAGAGGTGGCAAAGCTTGCTTGCAGCAGGCAGCACGTCTGCCTCATCACTTGTCTCAACTTTCTGCTCCCCTCAGACTGGAAAAGTCATTAATCGGCATATTAAATTTTAAAAAGTGAACAGTCTGCTAATTAAAAGTGTTAATTAATGAGATCGAACTGCTAAGTCTATAACTACTCGTGTGTATGTTTGCAAAGTAGAAAGTGTTGGTACATTTTGTGGTGTGCTGAAGAAGTACATGTAGATACTGCTTGTAGGGATATTCATTACTTCAAACAAGGTGGGAGCAGCACTGTCAAATCAAAATTGGTAAATAGGGAGTCATATAGCTTACTTTAAGGACACACTTTTTGTTGATTAAAGCTTTTCAATATCTTCCATGGTGGCAGAACCTTACAGGCATGAGCCATTCCCGAAAGCTCTCTTGAAGATCATGGAGATGGGATCTGAAATAGAAGTGCAGAGGGGAAAGGCCGCACAAAGGAAATAGGAAAATAGCGTACGTCGAGGCTGAAGCAGCAGACGAGTCTTCGGTGGGGGAGTTACCTCCTCGATTTCGGGTTCTTTTCATAAGTGTGTCAACGTGACACATATGTCAAAGCGCCATAATGAGCTAGTGCGAATGGAAGGAACTTATCACAAAAATGAACCTCACGGCATGCATGGTTGCCAGCCATCTTCATTAGTCATGTCTTTGTGGTGCAGACTCAGTTCAGTCCAAATCAGCATGGTACCTACATTTCAAATGTGTTGTCACTTTCATGCCATGAATCTGCAGTCTTCTTTGTGTTGTGAATTGTTTGCATGACCTATCAGTGACTCAAAAATATAAAACAAAGCATTGCAGTTATACACAAGATTTTAAAAATATAACCACAAACGGTTTACAACACCAGTGAATAGTTTGCAACACAATACAAAGCCCAATAATGAAGAACAAATCGATGCACTAAACAACGAACAGAATAGCCTTCAGTACAATGAAATGCCTATGTCAAATGCACTTCGATGCATTTAAACGTACTTCATTACAATACACATAATACAGAACAACGCAATTGAGTACAATAAATGAACAGCATTCAGAGATGTGGGACGCTTTAATACAACAGCACGATGTCACCACACAATACAAAACACTTTTAAAAACACACAGTGGTTCAAAAAAGGTTTGGGGAAAAAATGAAAAAAAGTAGTTTTAGAATTCTGGTGTCATGGCTCACCACAACTTGGACACAGGAAGATAACACCTTATGTTGATGTTGTAACCCATCTTTTCCTCTCAATGTCTACATCTTTTAATCACCATCTTGAATGGGGGAGTGATTTAGACGTTATATGAACGCCCACACTCTGCCAGTAAGTACTAGGTGTAATATTGTTCTGTCCTTATTTGATGGTAAACTATGCCAAATGCAGAAACTGACACCACTTTAGAGCGAATGAGATGCATCTGGTCACTAGGTTTGTATGCAATATTACGGATATTCGCATTAATACTTTTGACGCGGCAGCTATTCAGATTTCAGATATGCAAACACACTCAGAAGCGCGTACAAGGGCACGCAAACACAAAACGCACATAGATACACACACACGCGTCAAAGTTTGATGTGGACTATATAAATAGTGACTTTAAAAAAAAGTCTAGGGAATACGCCGATAAAAATATTTATGATATTGAACGTTCCCTTCAGTAAATGTTCCTGGGACATAATCTAATAATCTGAAATGGATATATCAATAGTAAAGAAAGAGAGAGTTATACATACGTCAGCTGTCATGGCTGCAGTATAATCGATTGCTTCGTATATCAAAAGATTTGGTTCACATTACTAACAACACGACATTGGTATTAAACGACTTTTCTTCTCATCTTGGAGTGGAACTGCAACTTAGGCGTCTGACTGGGGCAGCAACTTCTCCTCTACAGTGTCAATTTGTACATGCTGAAAATATCATTTGGGATGAAGAACAAGTTGAATCCTTTCTTCACTGCATGTCTAAAAACATGTTAAGTACCGGTGTGAATAAAGTGGGTACACATAATGTCGATGAATAAACTGAATAGCTGACAGAGTGGCTGATTAAATCGGCAGAAGATATGAAAAGAAGGTTCACTTACAAAAATAATTCAGGAAGCAGCTATGGAAGTCCATGTGAATTAATCCTCTTCCTGACTATACTTTAACACATCTCCTCATCCGAGTGTTGTTGTTGATTGATGAGATACACAGGACTTCGGCTTCAACACTCTTTGCGAATTATTTTCTGTTTGTAAAATTTTGTGACAAACTCCCTTCTTTTACATTATCTTATAGCCGTATCTTAAATAAGCACACACCACTCTAAGCTCAGTCGATTTAAGTTCTATTGATCTAAATCCGACATTACTATAGTGTAAGCCACACTCTTTATTCTACACCCCACGGTATCTTCCGTTATAACATGATTCTTTAGACATACTGCAATCGTGCAACAGACAAAGGATTCAACTTGTTCTTTATCCCATCGCAAATTGACTATTTTCAGCAGATGTACAATGATTGTAACGAACTGTACGTGCACTGAGAGAAGTCGCCATTGTTTTTATGCCCCATTCAGACCACGCCGCTAAGGTGCAGTTCCCGCCACCATAGCATGAGAGAAGAATAAGGGTCGCTTGAATACACCAATGTCAGTGTTGTTTACGTAATGAATGTGAAACCAAATACTGTTTGAGTATACCCCCGAAGCCCAATCGATTATACTGGCAGCCATGACAGGCTGACGTATGTGATGAACTACTCTCCTCTATCGTCTGACACTAATCATGACTTATATAGTCCATGTCAGAATTATTAGCATTAATTGTCCATCCGGAACACATTACTGAAAAGGGCGAATCGTTCAATATCAATAAATATTTTTAATCGGAGTATTCCACTAGACTTTTTTTGGGTAACAAGTCACCTATTTTAATATAGTTCCACATCAAACTTCGACGCGTGTGTCGTGATATCATGTGCCGTGTTGTGACATAACAGTTCTGAAACCCACATCAACATTTTCAATACCCGTTGGCACTGTTCTACAACTTGTAACTTGGTCACGATTCTGAGTGTCGTTTGGCATATCTGAAATCTCTAGCAATTTCAGCTATGACCTGCGTAACTTTACACAAGATAAGCGAAACGAGCCGTAAGCTTATTGAATACAAACATTCGTAGTGACCAGATGCAATATACTTAGCATTCTAAAAGTGGTTCGAATGCAAAGTTTTCTATTGAAATATTAGCAGCACCATAGGTTTACCATTCAAATTCATACTTATAAGTCCGACAGTACAGACAATCACATCTACCACCTCTCCCGCACGTACATGGCCGGCAGTGTTCAGGCGGCCGCGTTTTCCATTAAAACGTCGAAAATCACCCACCATTTCATATTGAGTTCGGTGATTAAAAGAGTGTACAGACTATTTGAGAGGAAAACGTAATGGAGTGACTACAACCATATCCAACATTAAAGTCGTGTCGTGTATCCTTACTGCTGTACCCAAGTCATCAATGATTATTCCACTTACTAGGTGGTGAGCCATAAGACCCAGAATTACAAAAATACATACTTTTTTTTTTTACCATTTTTGTTAACCAAAAACCTTTTTTGATAACACCTCAGTGACTTGGATTGTTTAAAAAGTGTTTTTGTACCATTGTTAGTCACGGTGGACATAGTGCTGTCCTGTATGTAGAAATGCGGTCCCACATCTTCTCCTAGAATGAAGCTTTGTCTCCTTTATTGAACTCAATTTGCGTTGTTTCTGTGATGACATCGATTCGTAGTGTAATCAACTGATAAGACCCAGTACCGTTTCTAACAATGCATCGAAGTGGCAATTTGACAGCTAGCGCATTTCATTGCGAACGTTTACGAACGGTTTTTATTCTTGTTTCGTTAGTTCAGACTCAGGCATACACAGAATTATGTTCTTAACACTCTTGGGGCTTTGTAC
>JAWQFJ010023678.1:0-21231 GCA_034096865.1 Theodoxus fluviatilis | reverse complement strand
GCAGAAGACGCAGTCTCGATCCCGCTTGACATAGGAAACAATGTGACGAAGGCCTCGGTGCGGTGGGGCTCCATGGGACTGGCACTTGGTGGTCTTCTATGCTGTCTCCAGGCTCTGGCAGGGTCACTGCAGCCCTCTCAGTGAGCTGAGATTGCAGCTGTTGTTTGAAGGCCTTCAGACTGGTTGGCTTGGATCTCTCCCCTCTGGCCAGACTGTGAAGGATGAAGGTGTTCACCTGGGTAATTTCTATTTGCCAGAAGAACAGCTTTTCCCACCACTTTACAGTCTTCCTCTCAAAGATGTTGTAGTAGAACACCTTCTGGTCCAGCAGATCACAGCCATTCGTATTGAACTTGTAGTGGTGGACCATGGTGGGCTTTGGCCTGTCTTTCACCTGTTCCGTGCCAACCTCAGCATCAGTGGACACCATCAGGACCTTCTTCTTTGCTTTCTTGTTTCTCAAAGCAACACAGAGAATGGTTTCAACCCTCTTGAGAAACCACTGCAATTCTCTGTGTTGCAGAGCCAGCTGCTTCATTTCTGGAGCAAAGCGTACACGGTTCTCGTTGAGGATGCCTGTTCCAGCAAGAAGTCGATGAGGGCCCGAGTGGTGTAGTATCTGCCTGCAAACAGCTTGTGGCCTGGGCCCACATGTGATAGCAGAGTGGAGAAGATCTGCACTGCCTGGCCTGAATGCTGGTCTGCCTCAGGATCATAGGAGGTGTCAGCACCAAAATACGTCAGGATGTTGGTCACGTAGCCTGTGGCAGCATTGCAGAGACCAAATGTCTTGATGTGGTATTTACTTGGCTTGGCAGCATTGAACTGTTTGAACTGCCATCTTCCCTTGAATCCAATGACCATCTCATCAATGCTCAGTTCTCTGTAGGAGTAAAAGGCAGCCCAGAATTTGGAGAGAAGCAGGTTCATAAAGGGCTCTATCTTGCCCTTGCCTTCAGCCTCTTCATCTCCTGCATGGAGCATGGTGTGGTAGATGTCCTGGAATCTGTTTCTGGAAAATATGGCATGGTACCAAGGTGTGTACAATTCATGTGCCAAAGACCAGTAATCAGCTATCTCTGGGCGTTTGTCAATTCCCATGACAATGATGGTTGCCAGGAACTTGTCAAGTTCATGAGAGGTGAAGGGAACCCATCTTCTGTACACAGAGCTCAGCAGAGGAGGCGTGTTCAAAGTCACCTTCTTCCGTGCATAGCTGTTGATGGATTCAACAAGAAAATCCCTCACTTCATCATCAAAGAGCTTCGAAAAACAGTCAATTGCCCAAGACTCTTCATTGATGCCTTGATCTGATGAAATTCCAGGCTTGCGAAGAGGACGAAATCGAAATGAGTTCTTTGTTGAACCCTCGGTCACATGCCTCCAATCTTCATCAAGACCACGCTGTGAAATCCGAGTCCGGGGTTGGCGACTTGAAGATGGTAGTGGGTCAGCTGCGGGTTCTTTCCTACCTTTGCCTCTCCCTTTCCCTTTGCCCGAAACTACAGGATCAGATGTACATCTACACAGGTTACTCTTCTTAATTTATAAAGTTAAAAAACATACACAAGACCGTTGGATATTGGGGATGACAAACGTCAACAAGTGATTTTCTTTCGAAAGTAATTAAAGTACAGCCAAAAACGTTCGTGTGGATCAGTACTTTTTACAAATGCACACACCTTTACTTAAATAAGCTTGAAGAGTTCAGGACAGAACCTACGTATTTAACACTTAGTTCACTCTGCACCAGGAGGCACACATGGCCTCGATGCACTATTTCCAAACTGTCCTCTCACTTGCCACCACCTTGACCTCAAACCAGGTCCTCCACCCTGCTTCCATTGCTTGTCTCGAACTTTCATCTCAAAGTATTCTGTGAGATAGTCTTATAACGTATATGTCTACCTATCCATAATCTAGATAATATCAAAAAAGCAGTTTGAGCATCAAGCTCTCCCACATCCACAAAGCGGTTATTGCACACAATTCTACTACTGGAAGAAACAAAACATCAATTCAGGCCTTTGCCATGCAAACTTTGATTCATCCTGCCACAAAATACCCTTTAAAAATTTCAATTTTCTAAGTCATCAAGCCAGTCACCCAGAAAACTCTATTATGTTAAACAAAGTATTCAGATTCTGCGGTTGATGGCGCGGCAGTCTTTGGACATTCTGTGAACCCGAGTCAGTATTTGCCGGTAGGCGAAGTCTCTAGTGAACTAGAATCGTCTTCGGATGCCTAAACTGGTTGACTCGACTGGGCTTGTGCACATGTGTATCCACGATCAATGTGGTTGCGTGCTTTGATCGGCTTGCATGACAAAGTATTATATTTGTATTTGCTGCAGTCAGCATACATTCCTCTTTCAAATGCATGCAAAGACGTGTGTGTATATGATACTGATTTTCTGTAAACGTTATTTTGATTCTGATATCGATCACGCGCACAATCACGTCGCCATTCTGGTCGCTATAGTAAATCAAGGCGACCTTGACATCCAACGGGATTTCCGGGTCTAAATTGAGTAGCGTATGGTTTGCACGACTTTTACGGCGTTAATTTGGTAACCATCGCATTTAGCCTAAATTCATCTTTCTATGCATGCAAAGATACGAGTGTGTAGGCCTATGTTTCCGTTTGTCTGCAAACGTGACTTTTATGATGATGGCGATTGAGCGCACAAGCCAAGCCGCTCGCTATGGCCAGAGAAGAGTTCACCAGGGGTCATATGGTAATTAGCAGCACAGCCATGATGGAAGGTTGAATAACTTCCGGTGCTATATGTTGGGGTATGTTTCGGGTCTGTGTTGAGGAGTGATTATCGCTAGATCGTGGCAAAAGGATGGCATTAAAGCATGCAAAAAGTGTAATTAGATTTTAAAAAACTAATCGATAATAGTCATAACTGACTATTGTAACGTATACTTTCTGCACAAAACCCACAGAAGATAAGTAAACAAACCACACCGTACGTACCTAGCAGACGAACACGATGGAACCGTAGCCACTACGCCAGTAGACGATCGAGCTAGTGTGATATAATGTTTCATGTATAGCTTGAATGAGTGGCATCAGATAACTGTTCTGGCTTGAATTGACTATTTCGTTTCCCTGGTCAGGCGAGGACAGAAAAATCACGATCATCGAGTCGATGAGTGCATGATTAACTTGCCCGCATTCGGCGTAATGTAACGTGTAAGATTATGACAAGAAAATGGCATTAAAACACAAAACAAAGTTTCATGACAACTAAGTTCACAAATTATATTAATAACTGACCATTTTTACATCTACAGCTAGTGCTCAAGCCTTACAAAGCAAACAAAACATACTGCGGGGAGTGTCCCGGTCACGCATCAAAACTCAGTGCACGAGTGATCGTTTCGCTTTTCTCTTATTTGTTTATCTGCTCCGACATGGTAAGCTGGCTGCGCCAAGAAACCAACATCTAAAATAATTATAGTTAGTTGATACATTTTTCTTTCTAAGGTAATGTCCGTGAGGAAGAAAACGCGTTACGTTGACTTTTGCAAGCCCGATGCCTGTCGATTTTACCTCAACAAAATTGAGGTGATTGGAGGGCTCGATCCATACCAGCTGACGCTTCCTGTGGATTGGGGGGGGGGGGGGGGGGTGCGAATTGACCCACCGCGTCTCCCTTCGCGATTCGTAAGAGGCGAATAACTAGGTACATCGTGACTTGATTTGCTCCGACTCGGAACTATTCTAGTGGTTTTTGTGCTCGGTGGCCTTACGTAACCTAAAATGGCTGATAAGCCGTAAAACTCCATCCATCCACCCACCCATCTATCCATCCATCCATTAATAATCCATCCATCCATCCATACATCCATCCATTCATCCCTACCAGCTGACGAAGAACCAACTTGATCCGGAATTGAGGAACACTCCGCGAACGAGTGCCATGGACATATTTAATTGTTGTACTCGGAACATCGGCGTACACGTTGGAAGAGTTTAAGAATTATAGGTCTTTGGAAGTCTATCGATGCTTCGTAGCAGGATTCGTGGGAGATGTCAGCTGATTCTCGCCGGGTGTTTGTCTCGAAAGGTCAGATCTATTCTGTAAATCTTCTTTTTCCATCCTCTTCGTCTAGCTTCGGTAACCCTTTGCACAATCGGACCTTGATTGGTTTTCTCTGATGGTATAAAGTAGTAAGAGCGTTTGACTCTTAATTTTTCTTTTTGTTGGTTGTTAAAACAATCTTTCACGCAGCAAGAAGTCGGCATGGTTGCATGTCTCCCGTAGCACAGCTTAGCAGACAGCGCTCGCCTCCTACCAACATGGCTGAAAGCACGTGGCTTCTACAAATAACTCCGGAAGTGACAACAACGCGTCTCCGGCCATTGTAAACAAGGTGACCTCGATTTCGACGAGCTGAGTTTCAGTGGATAGCCCCGCTTTGATTAGCTGGTGGAAATTTTGCACAGCCTTTACGGCTATACTTTTGTATCCATCGCATTCAGCATACATTCCTCCTTACAATGCACGAAAGTGCGATAGTGGATATTTTCCCGTGACTTTGATTCTGATGTAGATCGCACGCAACTTCACTCGCTATAGTAAACAAAGGGGACTTCGATTTCAGTGGGGTACCCCACTTTGATTAGCTGGCGGAACTTTTGCATGACGTTTATGACATTAGTTTTGTATCCATCATATTCAGCAGACATTCCTTTTTCTGAAACGTATAGATTCCGCTATGTTTTATTCAATCGTTTAACCGTGGAAAACGCGAGAAAAAGAGCTTAATTTTCAGCACAGTTTTAATAGATTCTTTCAGAGCATAGTCGACAGCACCAAGTTTGAGGTTTAGAAACCGAGATCAGTAACTTTCTCCCTCTAGTCTGAGTTATTTTGGGAACATTAAAAGTGAACGGAGAGCAGAGAAGGGAATTTTCCCTTGCGCGGTCGAAGCCCCCACGCTCACATCACGCTCGAAAATGGTGTGTAGCCGGTGACCGCTGCACGCGTCAGCGCTTCCCGGTAGTGCGCTCTTTCGTTCTTCCGTGCCCTTTTACTCACACTCCATAATGCAAAATTAGCAGAAAAGAAAGATGAGGCACGAATATTTTTTGACAAACGTGGCATTTGCTCACCACAAAAATCACGTACAAAACGATGTATTTTTGGCCTCGCAAAGAGCTTCCCGCACAAACACACGTAGGCTGCCGCTACCGCTACCTAGCTAATGTTTTGGACACTCAGCAGACAGCCCGGGGAGGGTACAACGAACGTTTCACTTGACACTGACATTCTGTCCAATGTATTGCCCTCTAATGACGTCTGAATTCACCTTTGTTCATGTGACATCCAAGAATCACTTGAAAATATTGAGCCACCCTTGAAACGTAGGAAGCAGTAGACTATGGTCTATACGATTACTAGGACGTAAGGAGATGGGAGGGATGGGGATAGGTGTTCCTGTGTGAAGGCAGAAGGGAGTATGGACGGTGTGATTTCACTTTTACATGTATGTTTCTGTTCTGAAAGTGGACACATATACAACGAATTTTCTTTTTATCGGGAACGTAAAGTCAGTCTATTTATCTTTCCATCCATCAATCATCCATCTATAATAAATCCGTCCATCCATCCATCCATCCATCCATCCATCCATCCATCCATCCATCCATCCATCCATCCATCCATCCATCCATCCATCCATCCATCCATCCATCCATCCATCCATCCATCCATCCATCCATCCATCCATCCATCCATCCATCCATCTACATGTATCTATATTTGGCGCGTTTTTGTCAAGATGACTGCAAGATTCCGCACGAGTGACGTCTGACCACTACAACAGGGTAGCAGCAGAATCGCTTTAGATTCAACTGGCGACAGCTCTGTTGTTTATGATGGAGTTCGTTAGTTATGTTTTTGACATCATTGTCCTATCTTTGCTGCATATCCTAGCCTGGACTACTCCTGTCTAGATATTACAGGACACTGCAGAGGCAGTCTCGCTCTGGGTACTGCAATCTGTCCTGTCAGGCTGGAAAGGATTCCAGCCTTAAACATAATTATGCCTTCCGGTGGCGCTTGGTATTGCTTGACGTCACCCACGGTCTAGCTACTGAAGCAAGGACCAGAAATTTCCATGACCACGCAATATTTTAATGAAGAAATTGCCTGGTAACGTTCATGCTCAACGAGTCGCAAGGAAAACAAACTCACCTGTCAAAGCTGTGGGTGAAAGAGTGTAAAGACGGGAAATAGCGGTTCCACTCCTGACAGGCTAGTCGTGAAAGGCACCCATTTATCGAGCTAGAAGAATTCATGGTTCAACCAGAAAAAATAATGGTGTTATCAGAAAAACATATATTTGTAACAGAAAATAATTTAATCACCAGAAAATAAATTGATCACCAGCAAAACAACTGATTTACCAGAAAAACAACTGATTTGCTAGAATAAAAATTAAACTTGCAGAAGAAAAAATAATCTGCAGAAAAATATATGCTTTTTGCAGAACATTAGATGCTTTTTGCAGAACATTTTACTAGAAAAATAAATTATTGTTACCTGTGTTCAGTTTTACACACCTCTGTATGTCTGGACCACACATTCATCACAACTCAAACATATACTCACTCACTGTTCACATCAAATTGAATGGAGTCTTACTCCGTCCATATTCAAATTCATACTTATAGAGATGATATCTTTCCCATTGCACAACTTATATGGATATGGAGGAATTTGAAACAATTGCTCCCTTTGTCGACAACGAATTGGCTTCAAGTTCAGATGGTGAACCTCCTCCACCAAAACGGCGCCGTGGATATGCAAAAGAATGGACAAAGATTAAGGATTTTTCAACGCCGGATGATGTTGAAAAGGTGAGGAAGCCTAAGGATTTTACCATTCGCACATAACCCCCACCCTCTCCATCTCCGATGTTTGGAATAAAAAGTCTTTACTAAAAGCACTAGTGTCATATCCTAGACCGTAGAGTATCCTAAAACGTAGAGCGTGACCTACTTGCATACTATTAACATGACGAAATATGGGTTTTCATCGTTTTCTTGAACCTTATTACCGGATTAAATTGTACTTTCCTCTAGAAATGTTTGTGTAATCACACGCAGCAAAGACAAAAATATTTGGGTCCGAAATTTCATAAAACGCTCACCGTTACAATTGGCTAATCACAGTTAAGATAACAAGAGTAGGCGGGGGGAAAGTCATCTCTGCGGGGCTTTGTCCAATCACAAGACTTGACGGGTGAACACGTCATGTTAATAATATGCAAGTAGGTCACGCTCTACGTTTTAGGATACTCTACGGTCTAGGATATGACATGAGCATTGCATATTGACACGAAAAAAACGTGATGTGGATACTTACATTTTGTTGGAAAAACGTGATTTGTTGAAAAACCTGATGTGGATACTTACACATTGCTTGTTGTATGCTTCATGAGGGCTGGGTGGTTGTTAAGACCACAAACGCGTTGGATGGCAAGAAAGTGTATCACAAATGCAAGGAGAGACGGAATTGCCCAGCTGAGATGTTTTTGCTGTATCGGACTGAGGATCTGGCAGTAGCTCAGTATACAAGTGGAGAGCATCATCATACAGAGGACGGAAAGAATGAACGCGGAATTCACCCCAAAACTAAAGGTGACATCGATTCTCTCTACAAAGACGGAGTGAAAAAACCAAGAGCAATTCTTGCAGCTTTGCGCAACAGAGACTGTACTTCCATTCCATCCAACACGCAGCTGGCGAACTATCTGGCTGCAATGAAAATGCGTCAACATGGCAAATACACAATTTCTCTTGGAGAACTGGCAGCATGGGCAAAGCAACGGATGTTTGTTCCTACAGATGAGGATCAAGCATTTGTCTGTGGATTTGATTGCGACTACGAAGCTCCAGCTTTCAGATCGTGTCTCTCCACTCCCCGCCTGCTGAAACTTGGAGCAGAAACCACCAATGTTCACGCTGATGCCACTTACAAACTTATCTGGCAAGGATATCCGGTTTTGATCCTGGGGTTTTCCGATGCCGACAGAAAGATGCATCCTATGGGAGTGGCAATCGCAGTCAGTGAAACAAAGAAAGAATTTGAATTTTTGTTTTCCGCCATTGCCCATGGTGTGAGCCTTGTCACATCAGACAGTCACATTTGCCCCGACTCACCTCATCTCTGATGCTGCTCCTGCAATCAAGAATGGGTTTGCCTTGGCCTTTGGCACTGCGCCAGAAAAGACCATAATGTGCTGGGCACATGTTGTGATGAACATGGATAAGAAGCTACATCTGATCAAGGACAAGAAAGTACGCTCAGAAGTTCGAAATGACATCATTCAGCTCCAGCTATGTCCCAATGAAGACGCCTTCTTGCATGCTTCGAGTTTGTTTCTGCAAAAATGAGAATCGCCTGACCATGATACGCAGTCTTTCTTGGACTTCTTCCGGGGCTCCTGGATTGACGATAACAACACATGGTATGAGGGATACGCTCCTGGGCATCCTTCCACCAACAATGGATTGGAGGCCATCAATCAGACCATTGAACGGCAAAACACATTCCGTGAACGCCTACAACTGTCCCGTTTTTTGGCTGTGGTGGAAGACGGCATGCTACTGAACTGGTCACGGGAGCGGGACCTCACTCAGCAAGCCCACGTCTGTATCCAATAAACCAGACAGATCACTGGAGGTGTGGACGGCTGCCTTCCAATGAGCATCCTCCTCAGCTAAATCACTGAAAGCTAAGAGTCATGTCTTTATTGAGTCTGATGAAGGGCAGCCCGACCTCAAAGAAGCAGCCAATGAACAGCTGGAACAGTTCGAAACAGCTTCATGGGCCACATTCGAAGCCTACAAGCGAAGTCGCAATTCGATGTGGAAATTGCAGATTTGTGAGGCTGACGGAGTCTGTAGAATTTTGGATTGTAACTGCCCACGGCACATGAAGTCCAACATCTGCAAGCATTCCCTTGGAATGGAGATCCGGATGAGAATCTCAGAAGCTCCAGAAGAGGCCAAATCAATTTTTGGGGGGCAAAAAAGAAAACGGAGACGCCCAAAACAAGCGAAACCAGCCCTGTTGCGCCAGTAGAAAGCATGTCTTAAAAAAGCAACAACAAACAAACAAACAAACAAACAAACAAAACAAAAAAGGCTGAAGTGTTCAACTGTCCATTGAAATGCATTTTTATGTTCTTATTTTCATTTATTTTGTGGTAAAAATGTTAATAAAAAGGCTAAATGTCAAGCAAATGCATTTCGATTTTTGATTTTAATCTATTTATGTGGTAATTAATTTTTTTCTTCTGATGAACAATGTTGTGGTAAAACCATTATATTTTCTGGGAAAACCATTTATTCTTCTGTCAAATGCATTTATTATTCTGGTAAATGTATTTTTCTTTTTCTGCTAAAATAAATTATTTTTCTGATTTCTGTTTTCTGGCTGAATCATTTATTTTTCTGGTAAAACCGTCTTTTTTTCTGTACCAATAATATCCGTAATGAATTATCCTGCTCTTGTCGGGTCCTGGAAAGCGGTGAGGGTGAAAATTCACCCTCACCCTGGACTGCAGGATGTCACGTGGGATATCAGAGCCAATCAATGACGATATCGCGTGCTTGTGCGGGTGTCCAATCTGCCCACTCAGTGTTTGTCCATTGAGCTGTCCTGCGTTCTTGCTTTCCACTTCGTGCAGATACATTTTTCTCCTCTCCTCCTTCCGTCCCCTCTCCCCCCCAACCCCACTTCTCCCGCCCCCCACCCTCCTTTTCACGGACATCGTGCTCTACTCTACAGAGACCAGAATGGCATCATGTCAAGCTCGCCAAGTATGAAACTCTCACCAACCAGCTGAAATCCTGGGGGGTTAGGGCTTCTGCCTTTGCTGCTGAGATGGGAAGTAGGGGTTTTGTGGGCCACTCGGTTCAAAACTATTCAGACAGCTCAGACTATCCAGCCGCCAATTCATCAAGGTGGCAGGGCGATGGCAGATCAGCATAGAAGGCATCATGGTGGATTTAGGCATGGATCCAATATATATGGATTGCTGACTGTGGCGCGTAGAGAAATAAGTTCGCCGATAGCCTCGTTTTCAAAATTGTTCTGGTTGCACTTCCGGTTGCTCCGCTTTCAATAGCCGATGCCTTTGTTAGTGTAAACACCTGGCGAAAATCACGATTTTTGTGTCTTAGTTTTAGCCATCTTAATTTTTTCTCCGCATAAGTCGGTGGGAAAATGTGTCTAGTTTGTAACCCTGTGTTTAGTTTTGTTGTCAGCCATTTCTGAAACGCCTAGTTACTTCCAGAGTCAACCACAGTGTGTTGCGAACTGAGTGACATTAAATGATTAATGACAGTGATACAAGAGCTGCCGTGGTTCCTAAACCAATATCAAGGAGGGCGAACTGTACTTCAGATGGAGCCAAGTGTTGTGTTGTTGATTGTAAGGTATCATCAGTGGCATGCAGGGGACTTTCTTTCGTTGGAATTCCAAGAAAAGATGTCAGTGAAGCGAAAGACAAATGGAGATCAGCAATCATTGCTAACATTGATCGAGTGGACGAAGCATTCAACCCAGACATGGCCAAGATCTGCAGTCGACACTTTGACGATGCTTGCATCAAACGAGGTACGTTTCTGTCATTATAATTTGTTTCAGTGGGATGTGGGTGTGTTAGACGTCTTTTGTCTTTGAAATCAAAACGAATCTTCACCTCATCTTGGACAGAAGAGCGTACATTCTTCGCGCACTTCTATTTATAGCTGACGCGCGGACCTCAGCGACATCAGGAATTCGCTTGACAGTGGCGTCCGTAATAGCAGACGAACTAGATAGCCTGACCAAAGTTCTTTGTTTTCCGTCAAAAGTGGAATGAATACCTTTTTTTACTGCAAAGTGTGTCTGGGATGCCTGCAAATGTACTTACAGTTTCAACTGATGGAATAAATCATCACTGTTTGAACAATTATCTGTTTTACTTACCATGAGAATTCGCTCGTCAGCCATAAATAGAAATGCGCGAAGAATGTACGCTGTTCTGTCCAAGATGAGGTGAAGATTTGTTTTGATTTCAAAGACAAAAGACGTCTAACACACCCACATCCCACTGAAACAAATTATAATGACAGAAACGTACCTCGTTTGATGCAAGCATCGTCAAAGTGTCGACTGCAGATCTTGGCCATGTCTGGGTTGAATGCTTCGTCCACTCGATCAATTTTAGCAATGATGGCTGATCTCCATTTGTCTTTCGCTTCACTGACACCTTTTCTTGGAATTCCAACGAAAGAAAGTCCCCTGCATGCCACTGATGATACCTTTCAATCAACAACACAACACTTGGCTCCATCTGAAGTACTGTTCCCCCTCCTTGATATTGGTTTAGGAACTACGGCAGCTCTTGTATCACTGTCATTAATCATTTAATGTCACTCAGTTCGCAACACACTGTGGTTGACTCTGGAAGTAAATAGGCGTTTCAGAAATGGCTGACAACAAAACTAAACACAGGGTTACAAACTAGACACATTTTTCCACCGACTTATGCGGAGAAAAAATTAAGATGGCTAAAACTAAGACACAAAAATCGTGATTTTCGCCAGGTGTTTACACTAACAAAGGCATCGACTATTGAAAGCGGAGCAACCGGAAGTGCAACCAGAACAATTTTGAAAGCGAGGCTATCGGCGAACTTCTTATATGACACAACGCGTGCAGGCTGAGCGAGCCAGCCGTCCATATGATGTAATGTCCATGATTTAGGTCAGGTGAAATCCCAGAGCCCTGATCCCTACATCCGAGTAAGAGCGGAGGCAGGCAGGCCCTACCCCATGACGCACGCTCAGCGCAAATAGATCAGGACAACAGACGGGTACCTGGTGTGTCGTTCCCCCGAGAGTGTCAGGAAGTTTTAAGGGCCGAAACATTTGTTGACCGATGCTCTTCCTTTGAAGACTGCCTGTTTGTCTCGCTCCATTGGGAGTTTCTTGCCATTGTCCATAACCGGAAGCGTCAGTCTTTCTTGCAGTCCTGTAACAACTCAGTCTCTGTCTTTCAATAAAAAGGGCTATTTTCTTTGTAAACATACAACAACAAAACAACAAAACTTTTTGTCATTAAGTAGTCTGAATAGCCTTGAGATTCGAATAGTTTTACTTACAACCTTCAGTGTACCTAATGCTTTGAATGGGTAGCACGCAGGTAAGCAATGTCTTCGTCTAGCATTACGATGTTTGGAACTAGTTTTCTGCTGATATTTAACGCTTAGTAATGCGCCTATATCACCCGTCGCGCACATACTGTAACGAGAGAGGTAGTAATGCAATACATGCGTGTTGACATCGTAGCGGGAGAGAGTCTAATAATTCATTAATTTCGTTCCTAATTGTTTGCTGGATAACAAGGTGCTATGACGAATGTCTTGCTGACTAGGGGATCCTAGTCGATCCCTACTAGAGACATCCTCGAACTATGGAAAATTTGTGACATTTTTTGAGTGTGCATGCGCCACTGAGCAGCCTTTGGGCTGGAAGTGCGCGCAATATAAATATATTATACATACATACATACATACACAAAGTTAAGCATGGATCCCGTCATCCTTGAACGAAGGAACAACCCCAATGCCATGACAAATAAAAACATTTTAAAATGCTTCTCCAGCGCATGCAGAAACTTTGGATAGTCCATCAGTACCTAATGGGCAACTGTTGGACAGCTCTAACGTCAGCATTGACAGCTATCAACTGGAGGCGGTCATTGAGTTTACCTACTTGCGCTCCATCATCGCTGATAACCTTTCAATTGAGACTGAACTAGACAGGCGCTTTAGGAAAGCCTCCACTACTTTTTTGTTTCTTCTTTTTAAAAGTTCATATTCTTTATTCAAGAATACAAAAGCTTGCATAACATGCATATTAACATAATGGTGGGTTGTGGCGGGGGAGGGGGGGGGGGGGGGGGAGGCCTTCACTACTTTTGCCTGGCAGAAAAGGAGAGTATGGTCCAGAGGGAGGCTAACCGAAAATGCCAACGCTCAGTTGTAGCAGGTTTGCCTAGCAAGCACCTGCTTGTATCAAGCGAGACTTGAACTCTTCGGGCACACCAGGACAGGAGGCTTCAAGCCCTCCACTTGCGCTGCCCCCGCTACATCCTTGACAGTTCAAGGGGGGACAAGATCGCCAACGAAGCGGTCCTCACCAGCGCTGGCACCTCCTCCATGGCCCTCCTCTTGAGACAGAGGCCATTGTGGTGGCCTGGACATGTGTGCTGCATGGTGGATGGAAGAATTCCCAAAGATCTCCTTTAGAGAGAGTTCTCAGAAGGCAAAAGGCAAGGAAGTCAGTACTGGAAGTCGAATTTAATTCCAGGAGCGCTTGTGACTATGGGCAATACGGAAACCTGGATTGAACTTTGGCAGACAGCTTGAAGATAGTGTTTTTTAATTCATTTGGCATATTTCAGTGTTTAACAAGCCTGAGTAAGGGTCACTGTCTTCTCATAAGTGATTGTGTATTGACAGTTCTTCGTCGACCGTTCTAGATTCGTTATAGGCTTACCTGTTCGCGTATGCTTTGACACCATTTCCACTTCTTTCTGCAATCAGGTCGCTGTCATTTTTCTACGTGACATTTTGACATTTTCAGTGAGTCACCACATGAAAATAATGTGTAATCTTCTTGCTCAGGAGAACAGGGAGTTGACCTTTGACAACGTCATTTACTGACTCCTTGATCTTCGGATTTACTATCGTGGAGCAGACGACAGAGGATTAGTCGACTTTTATCAAAAGGGTTCTCCGGCTTTCTCTCCTTTGCTATTTGCCGTGGAGTTTTTCAGGTAAACGAAACTTTCGATCTGTAGCCATGCATACTTTGATGAGCACACAGACTTTGCCAATGGAGGCTAGAAAGACTGTCAGGGCTCTGTGGCAGAGTGGTCAGTGCGCTGGACCTGCAGTCGCTTGTGGCCAGTAGGTGCGGCGTGCGAAGTTTCGCGGATCTTAGAGTTGCATCCTTGAGCAAAGTGCTTTACGCACACTGCCTCTCTCCACCCAGGAGTAAAACGGGTACCTGTGAGGGCTGAGCTGGAAAATTGTGAAAGCTAACTTTGGTGTATGCATCCGCAGCCTGGTCGCATGCTCACCAGGGAGTTGAGATGGTGATGCAATAAAAAGGAGAGGAGCTCGATGACCAGAGTTTGAGTACCCATTAATGGGCGCAAAGTCGCGATGTAAAAAGGAGCACCTTTGCCTGTGCCTTTTCTTCAGTGGATCCCTCTTCTCCTCTCCTCCGATGCTCGCCTTGTTTGGTGGTTATGAAGAAGGCATTCCGACTTGTGCGAATTTAGTTTGTGTTCTCCATTCGATAGTGCCTCAAGGCTCAGAAAGCCTTGCAGTGTGGTATTCCAGCTGGTGAGGGGAGCATCGAGCAGCTCTAGCTGTGTTACACTCTGCTTTCTCTTTGTTATGGTAACTAGGTGCTCTAAACATAGCAGATTTTGCACACTGTTGGGTTGGCAGAGATTTGTCACGAGGGACCGGGCTAGAGCATTGTTAACTCACCACCTGGAGCAGGGGCTGTTGTGAATGCACAGGTTAATGCGTGAACGAGAGACTGCTTCATGTAGTCCAGACGTAGTGTTGGTGGATGGAGGATTGAAGTCTACTAACCATCACTACATCGCCTCTCTAGAGACCGCAGAAAAACCTGATGACTCCCAGGCCCACACTCTTACCTCAGCCCCACTCCTTCAAGAAAGATGCGGCGGCAGACATTGTTTCCCTCGGGTTAGAATTGATACCATTTACAACCAAGTACAATGATCATGATAAAAGAGCTGGGGGTGGAGGAAAGGGGGTGGGGCGGGTAGGAGAGAGATAAGGAGGAAGGGATATCTTATAGTTATCTTAAGGCAGGTTTAGCTCCTTTTTCTGTTTTAAAGTTAATCTGTATAGATATGTCGATAGTTAGACTTTATTGCCTGCGTAAACTGATATATTTTGGAGTAGACAGAATGTTGCTAAAGATATTCAACAATGCTGTTATTAGTAGTGTATTGGTGTTTGCTGGATAATGCTGTAGTCTGTTGGGGAGGTAACCCCAGCAAGAGAGACCCCGCCACACTGAATAAATTCATCAAGAAAGTACATCATATGATTGGAACACCCGTAGAAACTTTCAGCCATATCCACCAACACTGAGTGAGAAAGCAGACGCGTATCGTCATGAGAAATGCAGATCACCCTCTCCAGACAATTTCACTCCAAGAGGACTCCCGTCACAGTTCTGTGTCACGTCTTCACAAGAAGTCCATCGGACCTGTTCTGTCTGGGATCCGGCCATTGCGATCCCCTCTGCAACACTTCTCACCTGACCTCTGCCGGCATGTCTCTTCTGTCTACCATTGCTCTGTTTGCAAAACATCTATCGCACTAAGATTCCAGGCCAAATGTTCCGCTTTTTGCAGGACCAACGATTTCCCTCAACTTGAGTGTGAACTTTCCCTGCTTTATTCTATTTTCCTTGTGTTGAAATGCACCTAAGCAGAATGTACCTGACACTGGCTGGATAATTACTATGAACAAGAACGGGGTTAGCCTTGCACAATTGCGCCACTGACTGATGGTATCTTGTTTTGTTACTCTCGGGCTAAAAATGCTTAATTAAACATCAGGTCCCATTTTCGTGTTTTTAGTTGCAATCGCATGTAGAATGCTTAAGAAGAGTAATGCAGCTTTGTTAAAGCATTCATTGCTGTACTGACTATGAGAAAAGGAGTGGTATCGATGATTGTGAGCTTTTAGCTGCTTGAACACTGAAGACTCGGGCGACCCAGGGTGAATGCATAACGTAATGTGCCATGTTTTGCAATCTATAGTGCGTTGGACATCTCGGCGCAACGATTTTCTTGTCGATTGGTCCGAAAGTGGAAGTGGCAAGAAAATGTCAAGGGAGCCAGGCAACAGACAGTCGTCAGAGAAGAAGCCCCCGTCAACAAGTGGTACTTTCCCCAGAATGATAGCAACAGCAAAGTTAGTTAGGTTGTGTTTATTTCGGTCTTCATTCGGATTCATTTCCTATTTAATGTCGATAGCATTGTAGAAATGCCCTGCTCTTTCCCGCGACACAGCAAGTTGCCTAGATTTGTGACGTAGTTTAGTGCGGGATTACTTTGGCGTACTACATATCGTCATTTACATCATCCTAGATAACCTGGTTCCTCCTCGCTTGTTCTGCGTGTTTCCAGAAGCCTCCCTAGAAAGTCTGTAACGGCGCGAGAGAGTGCTAGAGCAAGAATTGCGACTAGCGTACTATAACTCACACGTGCAGCCACTCCAGACTAGGGTAAGGCGCGCATGTCTTCCTAGCGTGCGAGTCCTCTGCTATAGCGTGCCGTGAGTGCGGCACAGCGTTTGACTATGTGCGAGACCAGCACCCTCAGTCGTCTAAAATCTTCAATGTCATGCAACCTGCAAAGAGTTCGTCTCCGAACAGTGACAATACCACTAGTTACAGTATTTAGCACTATTGGTATTGTCAATTATAACAAATCATGTCATGTTAACTTCTATACGTTGACCGTTTTCCCCCTGCTTTGGTTGATGAACAGAAAGTTCAGGTACACTACATATAATATGGTCGTACTTTGCTTCTCTGAACAGGGCTGACCTACTTCGTTATAAAAAAATAGATACAGGCATGCAAAAATAGAACATTGACAACACCAGTCAATTTTGTATGAAATAGAACACGTTCCTGTAAATGCACATTCACATGTAGATAACTTGTGAACTCTCACCAGATAATGCCACACGATTCCGCAGAGCAAATCCAAAACGGAAGGCAACCGCGGTCTACGACGGCTCTCTCAATCATGATCATTATTTCCTTTCATGTCAGTCCACCTGTCAATCTCTAGTTATATGAAATACCGTGACAATGTGGGATGTTATACTGGCTGCTACCTTGTGTCGTTAGCTTTGGTTCAAACGTCTACGACGGGCCAAAGCAGGAAGACAAATTTTTTTTACAGGAACTTCCCAACCCTTGAAACTTGTTTAGAATATACACTAGTTCCTGCCAGCCCCCCCCCCCCCCCCCCCCCCCAGTGCTCTTCCCTCTTGCATGAGTACACGGTCAGCCCCTCAGCCTCTACTCGCTTGTTCAAACCATGTCTTTTGACAGGCGCAGATGGGCGAGCATGCTTTGGGGTTGGACGATGTGCGAGGCGCAGTGCTGTGGTTCTATCCCTGGGATGGAGAAATCAGGGTTTATTGAAATGTCCCTTTATTCACATTCATATGTTTCTTTGCTTGCACTTGGAGAGAGGGAACACAAGAGTGGACGTGGAAGGTCACAGCCAGCTGAGTCCTGTGCTGCAGCTCTTCTCGAGTAGTTTCAACACGCGAGGTGATACTCATGGCTGCCGATCAGAACGATTGTTTCCTCAAGTAGCAGCGTCGTCCGTTTTGCTCTGCGGTTTCTGATGACCACTGCTCCAATGTCCATCTGTCCAAAAAGGCTGCACCGGAAGAGCCTTCAAGCTGCAACCAGACAGCAAGTCAGAGATTCAAGGAACAGCCATTGTGCGTCTCCAGTGCTACACACACCTTGTCCTTCCTCCTTTCTTCTGGTCAGCTAAATTGCTGCTCCTAAAGTCAAAGAGCTTCTGCGATAATTTTTTTGTTTTGGTGAATAACGTACTGTTTTGTCCGACGGGAGTATCAGCACATACCTTTCCATTCTTTTTCTTCATGCGATTACTTTTATTAATTATGACTATTTCCTTTTCACACGTATTGGATTATATTGCTTTGCCTCGGATGGTTTTGTTTGCGTTGTATTGCCTTACACCGAGTCGAATTCTATTCAGTTCAGTTCA
Organism: Theodoxus fluviatilis; assembly: GCA_034096865.1. Classification (NCBI taxonomy): domain Eukaryota; kingdom Metazoa; phylum Mollusca; class Gastropoda; order Cycloneritida; family Neritidae; genus Theodoxus; species Theodoxus fluviatilis. The sequence continues at coordinate 3,332 of JAWQFJ010023678.1, read as the reverse complement.
ATTCAATTACTTTGTTTCATGAGGGTATACAGCTGTACAATAAAATGTATGTCCATCTTCCAGTGGCCCCCAAAATAAAACATTGTGACAAATTATGACGAAAGAGAATTCAAACTCTCTCTCTCTCTCTCTCTCTCTCTCTCTCTCTCTCTCTCTTGCCTTGATCGGTGTCGCGGTTGGGGTGGGTGGAAGGTGGCTCGACCCCAACCGGACAGTTAAAAAAATAAACTAAGGGAAATTCCTTCCTCAGTCACTAATCACATTTAAAGACAATGACGACACAAACCAAATCCAACGTAAAACAATCGACTCAATTATTCATAAACATCTTTCAAACAAAACTCTCTAACAGAACTTACAAATAAAAATGAAAGAAGAAAAGAAAACAGTTACAAATTAAAAACCTTTAAAACTGCCCAGCGGGTTTAATTATAGTTCTTTGTACAATTCTCTTTATCAATCCATCTCACTCTCCCCTCCTCTAGTAACTGCAACCCATACGCAACATTACAATGGATTGCATGGATTGAGTTACACGGCCCATCAGCCCCTGTAGGTCATGCAAGGCCACCGAGCACGAAAATCACCAGAACATCCCAGAGTAAACGCCAACCAAGTCACGACGTTCCTAGGTATTCGCCTCTCAAGAAACGCGCAGAGAGACGCGGTGGGTCACTCCTTACCCCGAATCCACAGGGGAAACATTACTAATATGAAATCTTTATAAAAACACGCCCACACCGGGCTTACATATATCAAGCTCTTAGTTTATCATATTTTCTTTCCTCTCCTCCTCTTCCATCTCTCTTGGGGTATAATAAATTCCCTGCGCCAGAACCCGCAGATATCGTGCAACAGGGGACACGCAGCATGAAGGTGGAAAAACGCGTGCAACGTCGCCTCTAACATCAAGCGCCGACGCTGCTTAACTCTTAAAAGGTGTATAACGCTGCACAAAAAATAATATGATGTGGACTTAAAGTCACACCACCCACCATGAGCCGTGACAGACCGTTAATCTTTGCGTAAAATTAAACAACAGCTGCGAGCCAAGAGCCGAAAACAAACTTGTGAGCACGTTTCTTTCCCAGTGAATCTTTCATCGAACGCAGACAGCACTGATGCATCTTCCAATCTGGTTTCTTTCCGTGCGTCACGTGAAAATGATGCCGCGTCGCCCGTCTTGGCTAACCAGCCATTAACAACCGTATGCTCTCAGGCCAGTGTACGCGACCTGCAGGTTTCAGGGATAAAGACAGCGGAGAATGCTCGCGATGCAGTGCAGGTCTGGATCTGACCGAGGAGCTCGCCACACAGAAGAATGTGAGTAGAGAGGTGACTGTAGAAGATGTGGAGAAAATCATGGGAGACTTTGCAGATCGTTTTTGCCTTGCTGTGGACAATACGAGCGCGTCTCTGTTCGGCAAGAGTGTCACGGAGTGTGAGAGTGGCCCAACATGTCTCGCTTCCTCAGCAGGAAAGGATGAAGAAGCTGCGGCCGCTGTCCCCAGTTCTTTCACTTGTGCTCCTGGTCGATTAGGTTCTCGTGGAGCCAAAGTAACGCAAAGGGAGAGACTGTTATCACGAGACAATTCAGGTTCGAAGAAGAGTCAAACCCAAGAGAGCAGCACGCAAGTAATAGAATGATTAATGCGTGCTCCTGCGGGATTGTACTGTATGTGACTCTTTCGGGTCAAAGTTTACGCCTTCGAGATTACGCTGAACTCGAACTCGAACTCTTTTATTGTTAGGCCACCAGCCCGTACAACAATGCTCATTTGTTTCATGACTCATTTGAATTAGGATTATTACATTTTTCTCTCTTTTTGAAAGCAAAATACAAATATGCTGCCAAGTTTCTAATCACAGCTTCATTCTGCGACGATAAAATATCCACCAGGTCATCGGTATCACTGTTGTGTCTAGAACTTATGAATCTATTTCTCAGATCTGCAAAATGAGGACATTTGAACAAAAAGTGTATCTCATTTTCCGTCTCTTGATGACATAATGGACAAATAGCAGGACTGTCAGTACAGTAACGTAATCTATGGCACATTAAGTCACTTATTCCTAATCTAAAACGAGTGATTATCTCTCTAAAAACCTTTTTATCTACACTGCATAAAAATCTTTCCAACTCTCTCGATTTTTTAAATAATCGATATACAGAAAACCGATCACTATCCACCAGTTTTTTTACCCCAGGCCTCATTAAATTTGTCTATCAATCTTTCCCTCAGTGTCTTGACGAAACTTCGTTCTTCTGAGACACGTTGTGTAGTCCATTGTTCTTCAAAGCCATATTCAAGTAAAAGACGTCTTAATTTTGTTGCCCAGTTATTGCTATGAACTTGCTTAACCATCATGTTGTATGCTAATTTGGGTAATCTGGAGTCTTCCATTTTCAACAGTTTCAGCCAATATTTCACTGACCGCAATTTTGCATTGATATGCAGTGGATACCTTCCAGTCTCCCCATATACCATGGTATTTGGTGTCTTGATACTCACATTTAAGAACATTTTCAAGGCATACATATGTACATTTTCAATCACTTCACAGTCTCCTAGACCCCATATCTCAGACGCGTATAACAGAATCGGTTGTATCTGTGCATCAAACATCTTAAAGAAAACACGAGGGGACACAAAGTCTAATTTGCGTATAAAACGAAGAATTTGCATCACCCCTGCCTTGCCTCTGTCCGCCAGATTTCTTAAAGCAGTATTTGAACACAGTTTTGTGGAAAACATCATGCCCAAGTAGCTATATTCATTTGTTGTCTCGAGACTTACTGTTCCCAGTGACCATTTTTCGTGTCTTGCAACATGCCCTCCCAATCGGAAAATAACAACTTTTGTTTTGTCAGGATTTACAACTAATCCAAGCTCATCTGCTTTATCTATGAGGACAGATATTTGATTCTGTAAGCCAACAACCGAGTCTGCTATCAATGCCACATCATCTGCAAACAAGAGCAGGTGCAATTGATCAGTGTTGGGCAAGAACTGTACACCGTGTTTGCCCAACTTCTTAACCTTTTTTGCAATTTCGTCCATTATGTAACAAAAAATTATCGGACTCAAATTGCATCCCTGTCTAACCCCCATGGGACATTCAAAGTAGTCCGTGAGGCCATCATCGCACTTCACACAGCATTAACAGAGTTATATATACACTGAAGTGTTTTTAGCATATTACCCACAATACCATAGTTTTCTAGGACTCTCCACAAAACATTTCTATTTACACTGTCAAAAGCACGCTTAAAATCAACAAAAGCTACATACAGTTTTTTCTTTCTATGTAGGTACTTTTCTACCGCAGAA
>JAWQFJ010023676.1:52500-64310 GCA_034096865.1 Theodoxus fluviatilis | reverse complement strand
AGAGGACTCCACAGACACTTGCACCGTGTTGGTTAGGATCCTGTGAAATGACATGGAGATGAAATAGAAGCAATGACAACACAAAACGAAGGAGAGAGACATAGGCATTAAATGTGGCATACACGGACAGATGTTGAAAACGCGTGAGACAGATATAAATCACGAGTACAAGAAAAGAGAAAACAGGTCATGGTGCTGCAGGATAACAATGAAAAAACGGGGATAGACGATGGATAAACATAACACTTCAAAGATTGAAAATAAGATGACGCAACGTATTAACATCAATCAATACTTGCTAATAATCATACATCATCATAGATACTAATGATAATACATACTCATAATGTATAATACATGACTCATCCTAATACCTCCTCCACCACCTCTGCTAATCACTCCCCTCCTCCAATGCTACTAATAATACTCCTCCTCCTCCTCATCCATTCTCCTCCCTCCTCTCTCCTCCTGCTCCTTCCTCCTCCTCCTCGCTATCCTCCTCCTCCTCCTTCCTCCTCCTCCTCCTCCCTCTCCTCCTCCTCCTACTCCTCCTGCTCCTCCTCCTCCTCCTCCTTCTCCTCCTCCTCCTCCTCCTCCTCCTCTCCTCCTCCTCCTCCTCCTCCTCCTCCTCCTCCTCCTCCTCCTCCTCCTTCCTCCTCTCCTCCTCCTCCTCCTCCTCCTCCTCCTGCTCCTCCTCCTCCTCGCTCCTCCTCCTCTCCTCTCCCCCTCCTCTCTCCTCCTCCTCCTCCTCCTCCTCCTCCTCCTCTCCTCTCTCCTCCTCCTCCTCCTCCTCCTCCTCCTCTCCTCCTTCTCCTCCTCCTCCTCCTCCTCCTCCTCCTCCTCCTCCTCCTCCTTTCTACTCCTCCTCCTCCTCTCTCCTCCTCTCCCCTCCTCCTCCTCTCCTCCTCCTGCTCCTCCTCCTCCTCCTCCTCCTCTCCTCCTCCTCTCCTCCTCCTCTCTCCTCCTCCTCCTCCGCCTCCTCCTCCTCCTCTCCTCCTCCTCCTCTCCTCCTTCTCTTCCTCTCCTCCTTCTCCTCCGTCTCCTCTCCTCCTTCTCCTCTCTTCCTCCTCCTCCTCCTCTCCTCCTCCTTCCTCCTCCTCTCCTTCCTCCTCCTCTCCTTTCTCCTCCTCCTCCTCCTCCTCTCCTCTCCTCCTCCTCCCCTTCCTCCTCCTCCTCCTCCTCCTCCTCTCCTCCTTCCTCCTCCTCCTCCTCCTCCTCTCTCCTCCCTCCTCCTCCTCTCTCCTCCCTCCTCCTCCTCTCTCCTCCTCCTCCTCCTCCTCCTTCCTCCTCCTCTCCTCCTCCTTCCTCCTCTCTCCTCCTCTGCTCCTCCTCCTTCCTCCTCCTCCTCTCCTCTCCTCCTCCTCCTCTCTCCTCCTCCTGCTCCTCCTCTCTCCTCCTCTCCTCCTCCTCCTTCTCCTCCTCCTCTCCCCCTCCTCCCTCCGCCCTCCTCCCTCCCCCCTCCTCCCTCCTCCTCCTGCTCCTCCTCCTCCTCCTCCTGCTCCTCCTCCTCCTCTCCTCCCTCTCCTCCTGCCTCCTCCTCCTCCTGCTCCTCCTCCTCCTCTCCTCCTCCTCCTCTCTCCTCCTCCTCCTCCTCCTCCTTCCTCCTCCTCCTCATTCCTCCTCCTCCTCTCCTCCTCTCTCCTCCTCCTCCCTCCTCCTCCTCGATCCTCCCCCTCTCTCCTCCTCCTCCTCCTCCTCTCCTTCCTCCTCCTCCTCCTCTCCTTCCTCCTCCTCCTCCTCCTCCTCCTCCTCCTCCTCCTCCTCCTCCTCCTCCTCCTCCTCCTTCTCCTCCTCTCCTCCTCCTCCTCCTCTCTCCTCCTCCTCCTCTCTCCTCCTCCCTCATCTTCCGCTTCCTCTCAGTCCTCCTCCTCTTCTTCTCCTCCCTCCTTCTCCTCCCTCTCTCTCTGGCTCTCTCTCCTTCCTCTCTCCTTCTTCCTTCTCTCTGCTCCCTTCTTCCTTCCTCGTCTCTCCTCTCTCCCTCTCTCCTCTCCTCTTTCCACTTCTCCTCCGCTTCCTCCTTCCCTCTCTCCTCCTTCCCTCTCTCTGCCTTCCCTCTCTCCTCCTTCCCTCTCTCCTCCTTCCCTCTTCTTCCGGCTTCTCCTTCTCCTTCCTCCTTCTCCTCCTCCTTCTCCTCTCTCTAGCTTCTTCTTCTCCTTCTCCTTCCTCTTCCTCTTCCTCTTCCTCTTCCTCCTCATTCTTCTTCTTCTTTCTTCTTCTTCTTCTTCTTCCTCTTCCCTTTCTCTTCCTCTTCCTCTTATTCTTCTTCTTCTTCTTCTCTCTTCTTCTTCTTCTTCTTCTTCCTCTTCCTTCTTCTCTTACACTAAGTGTTGCTACATTTGGCAAAAAAGGGTCTGGCTGAATGATCCATCCATACTCACATACCCCTTTCCAATCTCCCTCACACTCCACCCACATTTCATCCGCACCGTCCAGTTACTCCCACACACTGTTCCTGCACCCTTCCCCCTCCCCTTCCAAACCCCATGTCCGTTGTTAGGATAAGGCACACCCCGGGTCGAAGACATGCTGCCGTCTGTGGGATGGGCTGGCTAATCGAATCGGATCTGCCAAATCCCATGTAGATTATTGGCTCATGAATGTTCCCCGTGCCTGCACTCATGCCTTGTCCCCTACGGGTTGCGACTTGTCTATTGCCGTTGAGCGTCGTCCGCCACTCGGTGACCGTCCCATGTTGCCTGCGCTGGTAGGTGTGGTTGAGGCGAACTGACCACCCCACTGCGCTTGACGTTGATGTATGGAGCACTGCATCTGGATAGTCTGGTCACAAAATAGGCAGCCAAGCAGGAGAGGGTCCCCCGTCCTGCCCCCACCTCGTCGACCCCTCACTCCATCTCCAACCCAGCACTCCATCTATATCTCTTTTCAACACCATACACTTGGAAAGTGATGGAAAGTTGTGGTGGCGCGATGAAACTGATCAACAGCAATCTTTGGTGGAGTTCGTGTCGGTGGTAATGATTTGTGATGTAGTGGCGATCAGAGTGCGGAACGCTGGTAATGACCCTTTTACAGAGGCACCCCGGATTAAGGTAATCCCTCTCTCTCTTTGTGAGAGTAAACTCGGAACAGAATGCAAATGTTGCTGTAGGTTGTGGCGATTATCAAGTGTCTAAACGATGAAAGGAAGTGTGGTTGCTGTTAGAAACGATATGGGATTTTTGGGCATGTAAGATGTCAAGCAAGTTGACACGCGTAGCATTTGCATTTGAAAGGTTATGTAATGACAGTAATAAAAAACCTCGGGTCTTTCCGCTCCTCAATTTGCTATCAAAACTCTGAGGCATCTAAGCTTTACTTGATTTGATGCAGCCTATTTTACGTTTGAGACCATAGACAGTTTATTGAATCGAATCCAAGTTTAATCGCGACACTGCTGGTCCTTTCGATGTATAAACGTGAACCTTTCCCACGTAAATAAATTAGTGCAGAACCCTACTTTCCCCTCCGCATTAAAAATCTATACTACCTTTATGCACTTCGCATTAAATTTATTGAATTGTTAATTATAAACTTTATAAACAGTGTCAGAGATAAAGTCTGCTTGTCTTTTTCAGGTACCACCGAAAATCCAACAACGAGGAAGACCAAACATGAGAATCTGGAATACACCGTTCACGGGATATAATTAATGACCAATCCTGCTCCATTTTAAGATATGCATCTTTAATTAAAGCTAGCTCTCCAGACAGCTGTTTAGGAGAAATACCACCTTTTGTTTCGTTTCAAAATCATTCAAAAAGCAACACATTTACCGCATTTTGGGGGACTGCCCAAGCACGCTGTCTTCAGTTTAAATCTAAAACTTATTAATCTTGCCCGTGATACAATAGGAACAAAAAAGGATATCTACACTCCCTAAGTAAATATGCTGTCCCACACAGGTTTATGAAATGAAATTTCTTAGATGGTCATGCGCTTCACATTGATAACTGTGCTTCTTGATGTCCAAGATCAAAGAATATGGCAATTTATATGAAACACAACGATTTGGTTCAGAATTCCCACTGGTTTCACGCCAGGGAGAGACTGCACGGAAAATAAAGATTTTTAAAAAATAAGTTGTAGTTACGGTAATATGACAACAATAAGCCACAAATAAGAGTCGGTAAGTCATCGCCGAAGTTTTTTTCCTCCTTTTTTCCCTTGTTGTGTAGTTTTAGTAGAGGGGCCAGCCTGACCATAACCCAAGACTTTCTTCACATGAAAACGACTTCACATTAAACTTAAATACAGTGGTGATTTCCCTGAGTGGTCGCTTGGGCAGGGGAAAAGGGGCCAGCATATTAGATCTTTTGTTTTTACTGTCAGCTTTATTATATTTTTATGGTTGAAAAAACAAGTAGGTCGGAATGAAAAAATTGGGGGGGGGGAGGGGGGGAGGGGAGGTTGGTTCGTCAGGTTACGCACCATAACCGCATCCTACCCTTTTTTGTTTGTGCTCAAGCCTTGTTCCTTTCTCCCGCCTCCTCTTCTGTTTGGGGTGGGTGGCCGCTGGGGTGGGTCGAGGGGTGAGGGGCTTCTAAGATATTCTCGCGTCGGATGCCCCAGGAAATAGTACCAATCTCCTACGTCCCTCCTGCATTGTGTACCTAAGCTCCGTTCGGTTCTGTGCCTCATAACACCAATACAATCCCCAAGCAAGCCCTCTCTCATCCCAAACAATTCACTCGTACCGACAGAGCTCACCATTGCAAACAACACTCTATAACACACCGATGTCCCATCGTAAACGCTGGTCTCGAAAACTCTTAGATTTTGAAAACTTCATATATCACTAAAATGACCTGCTAGCTGAGTACGCCGACGAAAAAGCGCCGTCCGTGGTAAATTCCCTTTAAAGTGGTGTGATGGACTTATAGGTATACCTCGCAAGACGGTGTCGAAGCATTGCGCAGGCTAGCAGGGCACAGATGAGGGCTTTCCCCAAGAGAGTGACCCTTTATTTAGTGTTGGGCGTTAAGGACTTTTGAAATCTTACTTATGTGTTTAATGTATACTAATTGAAACGCTATCTCGCACATTCATGAACTTTTATGCAAAAGTAATCTTTGGACACTAAAAACACCAGCTACACGAAGTTAATGGATTTCAGCTAGATTACTATCCCAAGTCGCATCATCGCTGTTACCTTTCCTTCATCACATTACATTTGTTGATATTCATCATTCTTTTTTATGTTTATATGTCTGTTTGTGTGTCTGTTTGCTATTGTGTTCGCGCGCGTGCGTGTTTGTGTGTGTGTGTGTTTGTGTGTGTTTGTGTGTGTGTTTGTGAGTGTGTGTGTTTGTGTGTGTGTGTGTTTGTGTGTGTTTTGTGTGTGTGTATGTGTGTGTGAGTGTGTGTGTGTGTGTGTGTGTGTGTGTGTGTGTGTGTGTGTGTCTGTTTAGTTTCTTCGACTCATCCTGAGCCTTTCAGTGATTCAGTTTCTCCCCTGTCTGTTCCTTCACACACACAAACACACACGCACACACGCACGCACGCAAGCACACACACATATACACACGCACACACACATGCACGCAAACACATGGATACACACACACGCTCGTTTATTGAACAACTGATTCATTGACTGAGTTAATAAGTGATTGTAAGACTTCATTCCTTCCTCCCTCCCTTCCTTCCGTCCTTCATACACACATATATTGAAAGAGGAAAGGGGAGGGGAGGGGAGGGGAGGGGAGGGGGAAAGGGAGGGGAGGGGAGGGGAGTGGAGGGGAGGGGGAGGGGAGGGGGGAGGGGAGGGGGAGGGGAGGGGAGGGGAGGGGATAGAGTGATGGAGACCGAGAGACAGATACAGACAGATACACACAGATACAGAGAGACAGAGAGAGAGAGAGAGAGAGAGAGAGAGAGAGAGAGAGATTATTATGCTGGAGTCATTGGACTTAGAAAACAGCCTGGGTGAGTGGGATATGGTATGTACTGAACTAAAGACCACATATACAGATTTAGCTAGACAAAGGGTGGGGTGTGAGTGGGGAAGGGTGTGAAATGATACGAGTACGGACAGGTTCCTAAGAGCTTGGAAGTTGGAGCCACAACATGCGGTACTGAAAGGAAGTCAAGTAGCAAACGAGAAGATACTTACGAAGGACGGTGTCAATCGCGGTGTCAAAGCAGTGATTACCGGAGTGTGTGTATAATGTGTGTGTATGTGCGTGCGCACGTGTATGCGTGTGTGTATACGTGTTCATGTGTGTGTATGTGTGTATGCATGCACGTGCGTGCGTGTGAATGTGAGTGTGTATGTGTGTATGCATGTACGTGCGTGCGTGTGAATGTGAGTGTGTATATTTGTGTGTGTGTGTGTGCGTGTGTGTGTGTGTGTGTGTGTGTGTGTGTGTGTGTGTGTTGAGGACCCATATAAAGAGGGGTCGGGCAGAGAAGGAGTGAGTAACTATAGCAGCAACGTCCCGAGAGTGGGGACAAGGGGGACAAGGGGGACAAGGGGGGACTGGGGCAGGGCGAGTGGTCCCAACAAAAGCCCTCCACGACGTTGATGAATGAGATGATCGGGGTAGCGTGGACCCTCCAAATGCGAGATCCGTGTCTGGCGCCCTCCGTCCCAGGCAACCACCCAGTGGTGCACGGTCCCTTTGGAGAGGAAAGGCGCTCGCGAAAATAACCATTGACAGGTTTCCCCGCCCTGCCCGTCCCCTCTGTCTATGGCAGTACGTATGGGGGCGAATTACGAGGGCGAAGGCTTCATTAAAGGGTCCCCTCTTCATTTTCCGTAGGGGTTCTGCTCTGTGCGATCTCCAAATTTGTCCAGCCCCCCAGCAGGGCGCTGATCTAAGGTTGCTTGCTTGGAAATGGGCGAGACATTCTAATTGCAATGCTTGGTGCTCAGCGTGCGCCGCTCATGTCACGCCATGAAAACAAAGAAATTCGTCGGAAGGAAGCACAGTGAGTGTTCTATGGAGTTTGTTGATTATTCACTTTGAAGCGTTTTCGACAATGTTTGCACAGGTTCTCTGCAACCAGTGTGCTTTTCGTCATTTATTCCATCCATCCAGCTTTTTTCTGTTCATTCATTCATTCATTCATTCATTCATTCATTCATTCATTCATTCATTCATTCACTCATTCATTCATTCATTTATTCATTCATTCATTCATTCATTCATTCATTCATTCATTCATTCATTCATTCATTCATTCATTCATTTATCCATTCATTATCTAGTAATTTGTTCTCCATTTATTTATGTTTATATATTTGTTTGTTCGTTCGTTGGTTCATTCATTCATTTATTCATTCATTTATCCATCTATTCATTCAGTTATTTATTTATTTATTTATTTATTTATTTATTTATTTATTTATTTATTTATTCATTCATTCATTTATTCATTTATTTATTCATTCATTCATTTATTCATTCATTCATTCATTCGTTCATTCATTCATTCATTCATTAATTTATTTATTTATTTATTTATTTATTTATTTATTATTTCTTTATTTGTTCGTTTGTTCGTTTGTTCGTTCGTTCTTTTTTATTTATTCATTCATTCACTCACTCAGTCATTCATTAATTTATTCATTTATATATTTATTTATTTATGTATTTATTAATGAATTTATTTATTCATTTGTTTGTTTGTTTGTTCAATCGTTTACTCATTCATTTCATTTATTCACATATCTAAATCTGATTCGGGTCTGGTGACCTTTGAACAAATGACGCAGCATTTAATATTTGAAAGATGTGTATCCGCCGTTCCTGGTTGTCCCGCCTGGTGGAGTGTCATCATCTCTAGATTGCTTGAGTAACTGCACATGCGATAAATCCGCCATATCTGGGACATAAATTTCCACAATATCTCTCTTTCTGCAGAGAACGAAAATGCTATACATGCTGAATTATGACATATCAGCGATAACATAAGAATATGGTTGCCATGAGTTTATGAAAATAAATTGGTTTTGAAACTCATGACAAACGCTCTCTTTATGTAAAGACACATTAATTTTTCGTAGCTTTCCGCAGTGATCGAAAAGCATCTGTGTGTGGCCGCTTAAAAACGAATGATATTGGGTATCGCACGTGCCGTTCTGTCAGAATGAATCTCGCAACATGTTATCCAAACGTCCCCGCCTACGTCAAAAATACGTATTCATTCATACTAATTGCTTTTTAACGACACAAGTGTCGGCAATAGGATGGCGGCGTATATTGTGAATAATTAGACAACACGTAAAAAATGATACCCAACGTCGCTGGCGCTTGACTTCACGCACATCGGAACAACTCACCGTTTATCGCGTAAGAATCCACATCCACATATTCACACATTCACACATTAAAGCACGGGTATTTGGTTGCATTGGGCAAAAAAGGAATAATTTTGGTCCCTATACCAAACGATGAATATGACGTGAGAGAAAGTTACGAATATGATAATAATAAATGGTTCATGGAAGGAAGAAGAGGAAAAGAGAATAGGAGGAGAAGAAGGAGGAGGAGGAGGAGGAGGAGGAGGAGGAAGAGGAGGAAAGGAGGAGGAGGAGGAGGAGGAGGAGGAGGAGGAGGAGGAGGAGGATAGGAGGAGGAGGAGGAGGAGGAGAAGGAGGAGGAGGAGGAGGAGGAGGAGGAGGAGGAGGAGGAGGAGGAGGAGGAGGAGGAGGAGGAGGAGGAGGAGGAGGAGGAGGAGGAGGAGGAGGAGGAGGAGGAGGCGGAGGAGGAGGAGGAGCAGGAGGAGCAGGAGGAGGAGGAGCAGGAGGAGAAGGAGCAGGAAGAGAAGAAGCAGGAGGAGAAGGGGGGGGGGGAGAGGAGAAGGAGGCAAAACAGGAGGAAGAAGAGGAGGAGGAAGAGGGGGACGTTGAATGATGCCTTTGTGTGAATGTTTGTGTTGCCTGTGCGTGTGTACGTGCATACACGAAAGTATGCGGGTGTGAACAGTCGCACGTATGTTTATGTGTTCCGGTGCGCGTGGTTGTGCGAGCATGCAAATGATGAGACTGAAGAAGAACACAAGAAAACACAGAGAAAAACACAGACATCTAGCACAAGAAAATACGCATCTAGAAGATGTTTGCAAACATCTAGAAGATGGGACTACCTATAGGACTTCGCAAATATCTAGAATATGGAAATACTTATAGGATTTTGCATCGTTCTCTCCAATCCACACATCATCTCTACATGCAGCAACTTGTGGAATTCAGTGTATCGTTCGATTGTAAACACACCAACCGCCGCCTCCAGAAAACCGAAATAAACACGTCACACACGCATTCGCCAAACAGCGCAATCACATATAACGCTATCCGCTTGGCCTGCGAACAAACAACAAGCGCATGGCCCCAGCTAATCAAACAGAAACAAACACAGCCAGGCAAACGGAACAGAGCAGGAAATGGACAGCCCCCTGGTCGCGTCACCACCGGGAGCTGGAAGCAAAGACCCTTCTAAGGCTTGAGCAGAGCGAAGGCAAGATGGATGAGGGGATTTCGTCGTCTTAGCGCCGGGAAAAGACTGAGCGAGGGAGGAACTAAGTCGGCGTCAAGAGCTGATGACACGACGCTCTCTCCCCGCTCTCAACCCGGGGATATGGCGCGGAGGAGGAGGCAAAGAGGGAGGAGGAAGCGAGTCAGGAGGAGGCAAAGAGGTATGAAGAAGTGAGTCAGGAGGAGGCAAAGAGGGAGGAGGAAGCGAGTCAGGAGGAGGCAAAGATAGAGGAGAAAGCGAGTCAGGAGGAGGCAAAGAGGGAGGAGGAAGCGAGTCAGGAGGAGGCAAAGAGGGAGGAGGAAGAGAGTCAGGAGGAGGCAAAGATAGAGGAGAAAGCGAGTCAGGAGGAGGCAAAGAGGGAGGAGGAAGCGAGTCAGGAGGAGGCAAAGAGGGAGGAGGAAGCGAGTCAGTAGGAGGCAAAGAGGGAGGAGGAAGCGAGTCAGAAGGAGGCAAAGAGGGAGGAGGAAGCGCGTCAGGAGGAGGCAAAGAGGGAGGAGGAAGCGAGTCAGGAGGAGGCAAAGAGGGAGGAGGAAGCGAGTCAGTAGGAGGCAAAGAGGGAGGAGGAAGCGAGTCAGAAGGAGGCAAAGAGGGAGGAGGAAGCGCGTCAGGAGGAGGCAAAGAGGGAGGAGGAAGCGAGTCAGGAGGAGGCAAAGAGGGAGGAGGAAGCGAGTCAGGAGGAGGCAAAGAGAGAGGAGGAAGCGAGTCAGGAGGAGGCAAAGAGGGAGGAGGAAGTGAGTCAGGAGGAGGCAAAGAGGGAGGAGGAAGCGAATCAGGAGGAGGCAAAGAGGTAGGAGGAAGCGAGTCAGGAGGAGGCAAAGAGGGAGGATGAAGCGAGCCAGGAGGAGGCAAAGAGGGAGGAGGAAGCGAGTCAGTAGGAGGCAAAGAGGGAGGAGGAAGCGAGTCAGTAGGAGGCAAAGAGGGAGGAGGAAGCGAGTCAGGAGGAGGCAAAGAGGTAGGAGGAAGCGAGTCAGGAGGAGGCACCGAGGTATGAGGAAGCGAGTCAGGAGGAGGCAAAGAGGTAGGAGGAAGCGAGTCAGGAGGAGGCAAAGAGGTAGGAGGAAGCGAGTCAGGAGGAGGCAAAGAGGGAGGAGGAAGCGAGTCAGGAGGAGGCAAAGAGGGAGGAGGAAGCGAGTCAGGAGGAGGCAAAGAGGTAGGAGGAAGCGAGTCAGCAGGAGGTGAGGGGCCGGGGTAAAACCACGAATTTCCTATAACAAAAGAAGGGTGAGCAATCGAGTGTGACGAAGTTGCAAGCAGAGGCAAGCTTTCGGAGAGCAAACTCCTTCCTCGGGCCTAGTCCAGTCAAGATGAAAGAGTGAAAAAGAAAGACGAATATTTGGAAAGGAGGATGGGGTAGGGTAAGAGGCAGGGCGGTAGAAACGAGAGAGAGAGAGAGAGAGAGAGAGAGAGAGAGAGAGAGAGAGAGAGAGAGAGAGAGAGAGAGAGAGAGAGAGAGAGAGAGAGAGTGGAGGGAGGGATGGGGTAAGGGGAGAGGGGAAGTGGAAGGGAAAGGGAGAGGCGGTATGTTTGTGTGTGTGTGTATGTGTGTGTGTGTGTGTGTGTGTGTGTGTGTGTGTGTGCGTGCGTATGTAAGTGTGTAAGTGTAAGAGAGAGAGAGAGAGAGAGAGAGAGAGAGAGAGAGAGAGAGAGAGAGAGAGAGAGAGAGAGAGAGAGGAGAGAGAGATTGTGTAAAAGTGAGAAAAAGACATAAAATTAAAGCAAATAATAAAAACAAAACCACATAAAAGTATGCAAATTAAAGAGGTAATAAGAAGAGAAGTGAAAACAAAAGAATAGGGGAGGAAGGAAAAAGAAAAGATCAAGAAAGGAGAGAGAGATGTCGCAAAGGAACACTGTGTTCAAATACAAATTTTTTTGGTATCTTTTAATAATTTGTGTTACCTTTGTCATTAAATCAATCACCAATCATTGGGGGGAAAAAACTTTTGAAAGACTCAGAAACCATTATTTTCAGTAGAGACGGTGGAAAAATGACGACCCAGGAAAAGTACATCTAAAAGTAAGTCAGACTTTTGAAAAATATGGAAAATAAACAAAACTGAATTCCTTAACGGATTTTTAACTAGTGGAAAAAGAAAAAAGAAGAAGAAATAAAACAGACTGAAAGCAAACAATTAGAATCATGGAAGTGAATGGACTGTAAAGCAAGGAAAACGTAAAACCACAATATATTAAGCATATCAGAAACTGTTAATGAAATAATTTCATACAGGATTAAATTCTTAGCTCAGAAAAAATACTCAGGCGATACAGAACATAACGATAATGAAGATATTTTCGGAATGCAAGGATAATCTGCTACTTGATTCGCAA
>JAWQFJ010023676.1:40000-42500 GCA_034096865.1 Theodoxus fluviatilis | reverse complement strand
TGGTAAACTGAGAAGAAAAACGAAACAAAACCAAAAATATGGAAATACCGCAGAAATATTTGGGATGACGAAAAGATTGGTCATAGGGGCTGCTAAATCTGTAAATGAGTCCATGGATATAAACTGGTATAAGCGGTTCCCTGCTTAGGAGTGCCCCAGATATTTTGGTTCAACTCACCAGTGCACGGAAACGTTTATGGGAAGACAATTTAGTGAGACGTGGTTTCAATAGAAAATACTTGTTTGCGAAGACGAATTCGTTTAAGAGTTTCTGGAAAGCCATCAATCGCACGAAACAAGACTGGATAGCCCAAACATTGCAAAAATTGCCACAAACATTGCTTATTTAATAGACTGAATACCACACTTAACTTTATTTAAAATAATATCGTGGACATTCTTTAACAAATTCATGTTAATTTTCTCATTCACACACTCGCAGAAGAAATATAAACAAATTATAGGACGAAATATTTCGAATAAGTCTGCGTAACGCAAGACACTCTCCTCAAGCGCCTTTTTCTGTCCAAACACTCTAGAGCACACATTTATCATGGCAGTGCCCGAAAAAGCTCACGCAAAACTTGCATTTCCCGCAATCCTGTACTCCGGCACTTGCGCCGCTTCTGAGTGGGCGGGCTCAGCCAGGGGTACGTCCCGCTTCGTCTGTCATTCCCTTTGCAGCTCTCTCCTCCTTCACCACCAGTCCTTGCCTCCTCCAGAACAAAGGTATCTGCTTGGCGGAGCGGATCCCTGCTTTCGGCACAGATAGTGAAAAAAACGGAAAAGAATAGCGTGAAAAATGGCTTCGCACTGGGAGACGCCATGCCCGGGTCAGCAGGCATTGTTTCCGTGCTGCAAGCGCATTATGACACAAAGGGAGAAGAGCTGGAGAAGGAAAAGAGGCTCAACTCAATATAAGCCCAGCAGATCGATAGGAGCGCCAAGCGTCTGGAAAACAGCCTTGAAAATCTGACCCAGCCACATCGGATGAAACGCAGCGACGGTCGAAAGGAGAAAACATCAGCTTGACAGAGAAAACTGTTTCGATGATTACACGGTTTTGTTTCGCCGTTGTTACGTTCTAAAAGCGGGTGAAGTAAAATTGAGTTGGTAACAAAACAGATACAGCAGCTAACGTGCGATACTCTCCTCCTCAGCTGGAACCCATGTCCGTGGAGCTTTCGGGGCCTGCTCCAGTAGCTGGGACATGGGCCGCCGCAGGGAGCGTATACCACCGTTATACTCGCAGATCTGCGAGACATGCGTATTTTGCAGTGAGCCATGAAAGATACAATTATAAAGCTTTGAGAAAAAAGTTTTGCCGTCTCCTTTTGTGTCTCTCGTCAACCAAAACCACACAAAATGAAGGATATTCTAACAGTTCCGTGACGTCTCGATCCTTCTCATTGAATTTGTTCATAGGTCCTCATTATATCTCATCATGCCCCCTTCTGTTTTTCCCCTGCTCCTGTTGCTGTGCATGGAAATCCGCGTTCGTGAATTTTCCACAAACTATTTTGAAAATCGTAACTAAAGTTTTACTTTACATTATACGTATCAGGTAGCCTCTTTTATACATTATCGTGTGGATTTGGAACATTTCACCGGTACATTACACTATATAAGGGTTTATACTTAGGGTGATTTGCATTATACGGAGTTCGTGTTTTGTGCCAAATGACCAGCGATTATTAGTGCGATCGACAATAACTCATGACATATAATTATTCGAAGGAAAAGGTTATGCGTAGAAAACTATGCTCAACGTCAATAAAGCCGTTATTTTCAATGGAATATATGTGAATGATACTGATCAAGCACTGGATACTTCTTTTACAATTACAACCAGAGAGGCCAGGAGTCGCAGAGAAAAGCATACAAGCATCAACTTCAGGTTTCGGTTTTGAATAATTAACATGAAGTGACAGTCAAACGCCTCTACCCGTTTTGAAGATCTTATTGAAAATCATGTCGTTGGGTCAAAGCTTTATTGTCAAAGAAAGGACTAAATCATGTTAGTAAAAAGCGTAAAGTGATAATATGTGACACACATGCAACTACAGTGAGTGACAGTAAATGCCGTTTAACATCCTCAACGTGACATCCCAAAAAGATACACATTATATTTTACATATCCTTTCCAGTGCATACAGTGGGTTAGCTTATTTGACATGGGATTTTCAAACGTAAGATTTGTCCATTGTGGCAATTTACTAATCCTCATATGTAACAATATCATTTGAGTGAAGCACATGGCATGACATCAAATCACACTGTTTGCTGAAAGGTAATGGACTCATAAGACTGCTTACCGTGACTGCTCTTCATCTATCGGGATTTCAAAAAAATAGTTGGAGGACTTTTGTCTCTAGAATCATGACCTGTGGGGACAAGAGGTCAGATCCTTAAATCTGCCTGGGTTAGAAACTTTCGCGATCAGTGATCTCGCCAAGTGGGTCGGCGGTATGTCGGTCCCAAACCATGCGGCCCTGCCGGG
>JAWQFJ010023676.1:32500-35000 GCA_034096865.1 Theodoxus fluviatilis | reverse complement strand
AGAGAGAGAGAGAGAGAGAGAGAGTGTGTGTGTGTGTGTGTGTGAGAGAGAGAGAGAGAGAGAGAGAGAGAGAGAGAGAGAGAGAGAGAGAGAGAGAGAGAGTGTGTGTGTGTGAGAGAGAGAGAGATAGAGTGTGTGTTTGTGTGTGTGTGCGTGTGTGTGTGTGTGTGTGTGTGAGTGTGTGTGTGTGTGTGAGTGTGTGTGTTTGTGTGTGTGTGTGTGTGTGTGTGTGTGTGTGTGTGTGTGTTTGAGTGTGTGTGTGTGTGTGTGTGTGTGTGTGTGTGTGTGTGTGTGGTGTGTGTGTGTGTGTGTGTGTGTGTGTGTGTGTGTGTGTGTGTGTGTGTGAGTGAGTGTGTGAGTGAGTGTGTGTGTATTTGAGTGTGTGTGTGTGTGTTTGTGTGTGTTTGTGTGTGTTTGTGTGTGTGTGTGTGTTTGTGCGTGCGTGTGTGTGTCTGTGTGTGTGTGTGCGCGCGCGTGTGCGTACATTTATCTGAGTCTGCGTGCACATGAACTTATGTGTGCTTGATTCTGTATGTACGATTATTTTGATACAGTGACAAACACTACAGCCGTCATGAGAATCCAAATATATAAGAAAGGCTAAGTATCCAAAAGCTGTAGACGTGATATGCAAATGTGTCGACCCATTTTAATAAAGGTTCACTGGCGCAATGGAGCAGAGACGGAGACCCCAAAGTGACAGGGGCATCTCATCACCGTTATCTCCGTCTCTGCAGCACACAGTTAGTATACAGTAGCTGTCACCGGCCTCAGTCCTTGTGTTATCCATCAAACCGCTATGACGATTGTCGCCAAAAGGGGTCAGTACTTCATAACAACTATCCGAGCACAAGCTAACCAAGAAGGATATGCTTTTTTTCTTCATTCGAATATTATCAGTCTCATTGGATCCTAGAGATACGAGTTCTTATTTAAGCGAATCTTGCGTATCCATGCATTTTTTTCGCAGAAATAATAACATTCCCCACTACCTGCATGCATAATTGGTTTCCACATTGTATGCCAACCTCTTTGGATATCAAGGCCTGGTGAGCTGAGGATTCCACATTGTATGCCAACCTCTTTGGATATCAAGGCCTGGTGAGCTGAGGATTTCCAGATTGAAGACTGACTTGATGAACTCTTATCCCTTAACGCACACATGATTGCCCTATTTTGCTGCAATCCTCTCAAATAAGGAGTAGTTTTAGTAGAAAATGAAATAGAGAAAAACATCACGCATGAAATTTAAGTTTTACAGTTTACATCATGGCCTGATCATAATCTTAAATATATCAAAGCTTCGTGACGGACATGTTTAAAATGAAGCTCATGAAGTAATCAAACATATATACGTTAAGACCACCTCTCTAAACGATGACGAACACATCCACTTTCCTGCACATAGGCACACAAACTGGCGTGTAAAACAAGCTCCCACACAGGAAAACACATGCTCACATGCACACATGCACGCACTCAGCAGCCACGTACGCACCCACCCAGGTACAAATACACGACTATGCAACGCTCGTTTATTCGAATTTGCATGCTCCGCCGAAACGCATGCTCACATGCACACATGCACGCACGCACGCACTCAGCAGGCAAGTACGCACCCACCCAGGTACAAATACATGACTATGCAACGCTTGTATAGTCAAATTTGCATGCTCCGCCACAAGGCACATCAATCTACCAGACAGGGAACAGCTGGTGGGTGGCTGAAAATGGAACACTGTTAACAAAAGGCTCTGCTTGGGATTTTATCAATACCCTCTGTAAAACATGAGGAGAGGAACAAAGAAACTTTCCAAAGGACTGCACATAGGTGAAAATAAACCACAGAGTAATCATAACACTGCAGTGGGACGTCCGGTTTTGTTTCATTGTGTTTAATGTCTTCGCGGTAGAGTCCCCAGCTTACATTTATTCTCAGACGGTTTAGAAAGGATAATGCGGATTACCATTTACGTCACAGCATGGAAGCCCGAATTCAACAAAGGATTTAAATTTCATTTCAGTCAGACTTCTGAGAAAGTTTCCTGTCGGCTGACGGCTGCGGTGTTGTTTTTTTAAATCAAGGTGACCGCCCTCTTAGACATGCTGCCTTCGTGTGTCAGCAGAGGTTAATTGTTTCTTTATCCGACAACAGTCGCCAAAATTCATTAGCCTAAGTCCACAAAATGTTTCTAGAAGTCGCTGTAAACCTTCATGACAAGGCACGATGAGGACAGGGCGGGCGGTCCGTAAACTATTTTCTGTTGAGTAACAAAGCCAGAAACACCGCTCTCGGGCGCATGCGAGGACATTAAAGCGCCCTCATTTGCATAATTTCCGGCGCCTCTCTAGAGCCCCCAGTAAAAGTCTGGCTGTTGCGATTGAAGACGCGCAGCTGAGTGACACTTCATGCTAAACAGGTCTGCCTCTGTCACGGCCAGCTCCAGCACCTGCCCATCCGATGTGGAAGGCGATGAAGTGTCTGACCTAGAAGAGACTC
>JAWQFJ010023676.1:10000-27500 GCA_034096865.1 Theodoxus fluviatilis | reverse complement strand
ATAGAAGAGCTTATACGCATGAGATGGTAAGATACCAATGGAACATTCTCGGACTTTGTGAGGTGAGATGGACGAACTTTGGGGAAACGTCAACCCATGAAGGACACAAGCTGTTTTACAGCGGTAGAAACGACAGACATGAACATGGAGTAGGGTTTCTTGTCCACAGAGGAATAACATCTTGTGTTATGGGCTGCCGACCAGTCTCGAGTCGGATCATCACCATTCGACTTAGAGCAACATCATTCAACATCACCATCGTGCAGGTGGACGCTCCAACCACAGACTACTCAGATGAGGAAATAGAGGCATTTTACAACGAGCTGCAAGAGGTGCTGGATCAAGTACCAAACAAAATCATGGTCGTGCAGGGAGACTGGAAAGTCAAAATGGGAAGAGACGCAAAGAACGATTGCCATGACGTTTGTGGACAGTACAGCAACACAGATACCAACGACAGAGGCCTGAGACTCCTGGAGTTCGCCAGCTACAACGACCTTATACTGGCAAACACTCTTGGCCCGCACAAAACGTCCCGACGGTGGACCTGGCACCACCCAAATGAACAGCACCACAGTCAAATTGATTACATCTTAGTAAAGAAGCGCTTCAAGTCCAGCATTAACATCGCAAAGACACGAAGCTTTCCAGGAGCAGAGATTGGAAGCAACCACGACTTGCTGCTGCTGAACTTCCACCTGAGCCTTAAAAAAATCAGCAAGCAGAAAGGTACCAGGCTCAGATTTGACCTTGAAAGGTTGAAATACCCTGAGGTTGATAAGTCCTTCAAAGCGATGATTGGAGGGAAGTTTGTACCGCTTTTAGTTATGGGTGACGAAGAGGGTCTCGACACAGTGACCAACATCTTCAATGAGGCAGTGATAGGGACAGCCGGGCAGTTATTAGGAAAACATCACCCAACAAAGAAACCATGGGTCACTGCAGAGATTTTGAACATGTGCGATGAGAGAAGGGAACTGAAGAAAAAGAAGGGTACAGCAGATGGAGCAAGTAAGTACAGAGAGGCCAACAACATGGTCAAGAAGGCCATGAACAGTGCCAAGGAGGAGTGGATCGAACAGCAATGTGATGCAGTTGAGGAGAACCTCCAGAAGAATAACACCAAGAAAGCATATCAGATAGTCAAAGACCATACATCGACCAAACAAGGGCGGGTCAACACCATACAAGACAAGAGCGGGATTTGTCTCACAGAAGAAAGCAAAATTATGAAACGCTGGACTGAGTACTGCTCTGAGCTGTACAACTATGACACCAGAGGAGATCCTAAAGTACTGAACTGTCCTCAGACTACCGAGGAGGTCAACTACTCAAGTCTTCGAGGAGAGGTTGAGACAGCGGTTAAGTCCCTCAAGAAAGGGAAGTCAGCTGGGGTTGACAACATTCCAGGGGAACTCATCCAGGCAGGAGGCGACGCAATGATTGATGCACTCACAAAGATCTGCAATAAGATCTAGCAGACGGGAGATTGGCCAACCATGTGGACACAGTCCCTAGTGATTACATTGCCTAAGAAAGGCAACCTGCTAATGTGCCAGAACTACCGCACGATCAGCCTCATCAGCCATCCCAGCAAGGTCATGCTGAAAGTACTGCAGAACAGATTACAACATCAGGCAGAGAAAATTATTGCTGAAGAGCAGCCAGGTTTCAGACCAGGTAGGAGCACCACCTAACAGATCTTCAATCTGAGAGTCCTGTGTGAGAAACATCTACAATACCAACATGTTCTGTACCATGTTTTTATAGACTTTAAGAAAGCATTTGACAGAGTCTGGCATGCTGCGCTGTGGACCACAATGAGAAGCTACAACATCAGCTCCAAGATTATCAAAGTCGTCGAACTTCTTTATGACAGAGCGACCAGCGCAGTCCTGTTCAATGGTACCACAGGCGAATGGTTCAGGACAACGGTCGGAGTCAGACAGGGCTGTCTACTCTCCCCCACACTCTTCAACCTCTTCCTCGAAAGGATAATGACAGATGCCCTAGCAGACCACGATGGATCAATAAGCATCCGTGGCAGAAAGATCATCAACTTAAGTTTTGCTGATGACACTGATGGATTAGCAGGAAGTGAAGAGGAGCTGACTAGTCTTGTTGAGCACCTGGACAAGACCTCACAGGCATATGGCATAGAGATCAGCGCCGAGAATACCAAAGTTATGACGAACAACCCTCGGGCCTTCAAAATGGAAGTCAAAGTGAAGGGCCAAAAACTGGAAGCTGTGAACAACTTCAAATACCTGCGATCTATTGTGACTGATGAAGAGTCCAAACCAGAGATACTGTCCAGGATAGCACAGACAACAGCAGCATTGGCAAAGTTGAAGCCAGTGTGGCGTGACAGAAATATCACTCTCGCGTCGAAGTTCAGGCTCATGCGCACGCTGGCCATCTTCGTATTCTTGTATGCATGCGAGTCCTGGACACTCACATCTGAACTACAGAGACGGATACAAGCCCTGGAAATGAGATGCTACCGGAAGATTCTGAGCATCTCATATAAAGACCATGTCACGAATGAGAAAGTCAGCAAGAGGATCAGGAGAGCATTTGGACAGTACGAAGACCTGCTCTCAATCGTGAAAAGCAGAAAGCTGAAGTGGTACGGTCACGTGTCAAGAGGCAGTGGGCTGGCCAAAACCATCCTGCAAGATACCGTACCAGGTGGGAGACGGAGAGGCAGACAGAGAAAGAGGTGGGAAGACAACATCAAAGAGTGGACAGGGTTGACCATTGCTGACTCACAGCGAGCCACAGAGGATAGAGATCGATGGAGAAAGATTGTCCGAACGTCATCAGTGGTGCCTCAACAACCCATCTCAGGCATATGAAGGCAAAGACAGAAAAATTCGAATAGCAAAACGCATTGGGGGTTATTAAATGAGAAGACTGAAATTACACCAGTGTGTGAAAATATAAAAACAATTCATTTGTCCAACATCTCCATATTTGCATCTGTTCACTGCATTATGTTCTTTCCAATGTATGTGGTATTTCTGTCACTTCTATTTGTTCTCTTTTTCCACGACTTGCTGTCTACATTCATCAATCTCCTCCTCTTACTCCTTCTCCTGCGCCTCCTCCTACTTTTCCTTCTCCTCTTTCTGCTGCTCCTACCCCTGCTCCTGCTCCTCCTCGTCCTCCTCCTCCTCCTATTCATCCTCCCATTCCTCCTCCTCCTCCTCCTCCTCCTCCTCCTCCTCCTCCTCCTCCTCCTCCTCCTCCTCCTCCTCCTCCTGCTCCTTCTCCTCTTCCTGCTCCTTCTCCTCTTCCTGCTCCTGCTGTTCCTGCTCCTCCTGCTCCTCCTTCTCCTCCTCCACCTCTTCCTCTTCCTCCTCCTCTTCTTTGTTCCTCTCGCTGTCATTTCATTCTTCCTTGTACCGTAGCACATTTCTGTATGATAATCTGTTTTACATCCTTTCATCTGTCTATGTCGCATCTCTTTGCTTCCCTGATCTCTGCTTCTTCCAACTCTTGCACTGTGTTCTGTTCCATCATTCCCTTGTCTCTTCTCTCCATCATTCCCTTGTCTCTTCTCTTCATCATTCTTTCCTTTTCCATCCTCTGGTTCTGCGGAAAGATGTGCACCCAGATTGCACCAGCTCTCACCAGGAGTTCAAACACCACGTGGGTCCTTGTCGCCCTTCGGGATCATGCAGGCGTTGCGCAGTCTTTCGTCTTGGATGCGTGATGGATGGTCCACCTTCACGCCCTCAACGGCGTCATTACCCTTCTCACGAGGAAATTAGACGGTATGCTTTGTCTTAGCAGAGGCCACTCGGTCTGAATGTGAGCCATCTGCCAGAAAATCACATCCCCGTCATTTGGCAGGGCAGCCAATGGTTGTGCCGCTGCAAAGGGGGTTGGGGATGATGAAGGGAGCGGGAAACGGGAGCCTACATCTTTGAAGTGTGGGAACGCAGGTAATCCCGCCTTGGTCATGCCCAGAGAGTGCCGCCTGGCTGACACCCTGGGAAAGGCGGGAAGAGTCTCGACCCGGTCAAAGGTCGCACCAGGATAGCGCCTTGGTCTTGATGTCCGCTATGATCTCTCAGTTTTTCCAACCAATCTGGCACTTCACGGGAAATAATACTCGCTACAGAGAGATTGATTCAAATGATATATTTGTATGTGTTGGAAGTCTAGTCCTTAATGAACACCGGAAGTCTTTGACTCATGTGATTTCAAAGAATATTTTAAAAATGAAACATAATTACAATTGTTATGGGTAAATGTTGTTTCGAAATAACGAGAAAACAAATCCAGTAACGTGTTGAAAGTTGGTTTGGTTGTGTTTGGAGCGGTTAAATAGCATTTTCAGCAACTTGATGTCTTAGATTGTCATCTGATTGAGTGCGCAAATGAGAAGATAGTTGAGGAGAACTCTTCTATATGCAAACATGACGCACTTTGGTTAAATCAGCATAACAGATAAACTTCCTACATCGATGAACACGATATTTGACGTCTAGACATTTGACACACCACTTCCAAACTAAGCATTTAACTGCACAACCCGGAATACAATGCATCAACAATATATATATATATATATTAAAAACTAATCTTCTATTTGAACATTGCTCAGCAGCAATATTTTAGTCTTTGACTGTTTTCGATAAACATAAGTAACTTGAAAACAATTGCAGTCATTATGTCAAAGCGAGCAACCCCCCCCCCTTCTCTGTCTGTCTGTCTGCCTGTCTGTCTGTCTGTCTGTCTGTCTGTCTGTCTGTCTGTCTGTCTGTCTGTCTGTCTGTCTGTCTGTCTGTCTGTCTGTCTGCCTGTCCGTCTGTCTGTGTGTCTGTCTGTGTGTCTGTCTGTCTGTCTGTCTGTCTGTCTGGTCTGGTCTAGTCTGGTCTGGTATGGTCTGGTCTGGGCTGGTCTGGTCTGGTCTGGTCTGGTCTGTCTGTCTGTCTGTCTGGTCTGTCTGGTCTGTCTGGTCTGTCTGGTCTGTCTGGTCTGTCTGGTCTGTCTAGTCTGTCTGGTCTGTCTGGTCTGTCTGTCTGTCTGTCTGTCTGGTCTGTCTGTCTGTCTCTCTCTTTCTCTCTCTCTCTGTCTCTCTGTCTGTCTCTCTCTCTCCCTTCTCTATGTCTCTCTCTCTGTCTCGTTCTCTTTCTCTCTCTCTCTCTTGTCTGTCTCTGTCTGTCCCTTTCTCTCTCTATCTCTCTGTCTCTCTCCATCTCTCTTCCTCTCCCCGCTTCTCTCTCTCTCTGTCTCTCTGTCTCTATGTCTCTCTGTCTCTCTCTCTCTGTATCTGTCTGTATGTCTCTGTTTTTTCTCTCTCTCTGGCTCTGCATGTCTGTCTGTGTGTCTGTCTGTGTGTCTGTGTGTATGTGTGTCTGTCTGTCTATATGTCTCTCTCTCTCTGCCTCTCTCTGTCTCTGTTTCTGTCTGTCTCTGTCTCTCTCTCTGTCTCTGTCTCTCTCTCTGTCTCTCTCTCTGTTTCTCTATCTCTCTCTATCTCTCTCTCTCTATCTATCTATCTATATATCTATCTATCTATCTATCTATCTATCTATCTATATCTATCTATCTATATATCTATCTATCTATCTATCTATCTATCTATCTATCTATCTATCTATCTATCTATCTATCTATCTATCTATCTATCTATCTATCTATCTATCTATCTATCTATCTATCTATCTATCTATCTATCTATCTATCTATCTATCTATCTATCTATCTATCTATCTATCTATCTATCTATCTATCTATCTATCTATCTATCTATCTATCTATCTATCTATCTATCTATCTATCTATCTATCTATCTATCTATCTATCTATCTATCTATCTATCTATCTATCTATCTATCTATCTATCTATCTATCTATATATCTACCTACCTACCTACCTACCTACCTACCTACCTATCTACCTATCTATCTATCTATCTATCTATCTATCTATCTATCTATCTATCTATCTATCTATCTATCTATCTATCTATCTATCTATCTATCTATCTATCTATCTATCTATCTATCTATCTATCTATCTATCTATCTATCTATCTCTTTCTTACACACATACATGCACGCGCAAGCACACACACATGGACTCGCAAACACACACACACACACACGCACGCACGCACGCACACGCACACACACTCATGCACACACACACACACACGCATGCACACACACACATTTGCGTGCATGCACGTGGTTGCATGGCAAGTCGCTCCGTGATGAATGCAAGCCACGTTCACCGTGCAGAAGACCTTGGAATGTTTACCGACCGCGTTTCTGGATTTTATTATGCATGTACTCCACGTACCAAAGATAAAGTTGTGGGATGGGAGAGAGAAAGAGAAAGAGAGAGAGAGAGAGATAGAGAGATAGAGAGAGAGCGAGAGAGCGAGAGAGCGAGAGAGACAGTGAGACAGAGATACACAGAGAGATAGATAAAGGGAGAGAGATAGAGAGAGAGCGAGAGAGACAGTGAGACAGAGAGACAGAGATACACAGAGAGATAGATAAAGAGAGAGATAGAGACATAGAAAGACAGAGAGAAATATACAGAGAGAGATAGAGAGAGAGAAAGAGATATAGATTGAGATAGAGAGAGAGCGAGATAGAGAGACAGTGAGACAGCGAGAGACAGAGATACACAGGGAGATATATAAAGAGAGAGACAGAGAGAGATACATAGAAAGACAGAGAGATATATACAGAGAGAGAGATGGGCAAGTAGCCTTTGATGTGCAGGAAGCCTCTATGAGGAAGACCCGACAACGACAGCCCAAGAAAGGCGCACTTACCTTCCCCAAAAACTCCATTCTCCATGGGTCATAATAAGGCTCCTTGGAGGTAAATCCTCGTGTGTGATCTTTTGTCAGTAATCCCTCCTGTGAGCACAGAAGGTCAGGGTTGCACATGACTGGGAGGAGCAACGGAGGAGCAAGAAAAGCACGCCGTCTCCGTGCACTATGACCGGTTGTGTGTGAGGTCTGGAGGCTCCCCCGTTTAAAGCGAGGGACCGAGCGGGAGGGGTGATTCGTTTGAGAATAAAACAGATAATAAATCACGAGTAAAGACTCCTCCGCTCCGGCCCCAGTTTAATGGGTTTCAAACGCGAGGCCGGCTCGGCCTGCCCGAACAATGAACGAGAAAAAGACGCCCATTTTCGCACGCTAATAAATAATTGCTTAAAGAGCCATCTGACTCGATAGCCCAGTGGCAGAATAAAGAGCGAAATATCGTCCTTTAGTCGCCCGGCCTCCTGTACCTCTTCCCCGACGGCGGTGGAGGGCTCGACCATCGGAGGCAGGATAGATTTCCCTGCGATTCACTCGAGTATCAATTGGCCATTCATCCCCGTTCTAGCGTTGAGCCCATTACCATTAACTATAAATCATTTAGTGCAAATTTGAGGGGAGCGAGGCTTGGCCCGGTTTTTTGCATCAGGGAACAGAGGACAGAGCGGGTATTATTGTATAACGGCCACAAGACACACGGGGCGGCCAGCCCGTGGACGGCGGACGCCACGGCCCAGTCACCTAATGGTGAATTGAACGGAGACGGCCACGGGAAAAACGCCTCGTCTGAACTACAAACAGCAGAGATCAACTGAAGTCTCGTAGAAAAAGAAATACACAGCAGATGAATTGATTAATCGAGTTTACACTCTGTTTGTCTTTTGGTAGCAAGCCAGTCATTTTAGGATTGTCAAAACTGATGGTTAAGTCAATGAAGATAAATTTGAGGTCCAAGATTTGTGTAAAAATTACATTTTATTGTCTTACAATAGTGTTACAGCGGCAATCGATTCAGGTTTGACTAAAACTGTTAAATGCAAGTTGTACTAGCAATGTCCTCAGCAAAGTTAGAAAGACAATCTTCTGACTCGGAGTGACTTTGGAAGATCAGCGAGACATTCTCCCAATGAGTGTCTATAGCTTGCTACGTTTAATTTCATGGGAAATGAAATTTTCTGTGAAAAAACAAAAACTAACGTGAGATGTTTAACTGACCTGTTTCTTACTTTGATGGGCTGCCCAAAGAAGATGAGTAATTGACCAGTTCAATGCCAGTTTATAATGCGTCAGACTTACCTCTTACAAGCATCTGTTTCTCTGGGTGAATCGACACTCGTCAAATTTCCGAAAATATATATTCTTCAAACATTCAGGAAATAACTTGATTTATTTTAACGACCACTCTCTACGCAAACGAATTTTCAACGTGCAATCATATTTCTGCATCTAAGACCCATAACTGTATTTCCTTTTTACCCCCCCCCCCCCCTTTCCCCCTTTAACTGCGCGTGGCGCAAAGCGCTGGCGGAACAAGAAAACAGGAATCGAAATTGAATTAGGACCATGCATACCAATGGCACTCTTATGGACGTGTGGGGCCCGCTCCGCAACAGCAATCTCACAGCTGGACATGCAGAACTTGTTGCAAGGCCATTGCCGTGGCAGAGGGAGAAAGACGGGGGAAAGCATTAAGTCAAGGGCACACAAATTGCATTTTAAACTCCGTGTTGGCCGCCATTTTCCCCTTGTAACTGCGGGCGTGTCGCCGGCGGATCGCCCTCGTCGTCCATGCAGATTTATGCAGCACCATTTGTACGTGATTTCTCACGGCGCGGACCTGTGCTTCCTCGCATTGATTGCACGTGCGAACCATTGTCTCTCGGAGGTCAATTGCACGCAAAGGTGATAAACGACCTCATGCATATTCAAAAGGGGACGCGGGCTAGCTCCAGGTCCGCCTGGTTGCCGATGCAAATTGTCGCGTTATCAGGCATAATTCTCTCCAATCAAGATGGATGGAGGTAGAATTCAATCAGGTCCCCGTTGCCGGCAAGAAAGTCTGGCCATTTCCGAAGTGAAAAATGACACCACTCCGGGCCCCGCTGGTTTTTGGCCCCATCGGCTTTCGGTGGCTGCCGTGCTCACCTTTGTACGCAGCCCGGCATCGAACAGCAGTCGCAGCGTTCGATCAGCTAAAAGGGGAACTGCGCAGGCGTGAACTTACACTTCCGGTGATCGACCTCGTCCCGCCCACGTAATATTTTCGCGTGACTGGCAGGTTTACTAATGACCGCGCCTTTTCAATCTCCGTGCTTTGTTCGTTGACGCAGTGTTCTGAAGTTTTTTAGCGTGGTTTTGACAATATTATACGATACTGTGAAGATTCAGTTGTAAGATCACGAAGATAATAACAAATAATGACATAATATCAATGCACATTTCAACCTTGTACTTTACCCTGTTATGCATGTTTCCAACAGAAACCCAAATTCAACGTCTGACAAGTGTATTTTAACAATTGTTTAATAGCATAGTTAATCCATTATTGCATACAGCGCCATCTTTACAAACGACGTCAAGCACAAATCATTCGTGATGACAAATACGCTATATTTCTTGTTTGAGAAAACTGCAATTAAAAAGACTGAGCCTTTCAACGATGAAAGTTGAATAACGTACTACCAAACCCTACCCCCAAAAAACCAGACAAACAAAACAAAACAAAAATCACACACAACAACCAACACAACCACGAATGTTTATGACATCCACCAAGGAAGTTATGCTTTTCCTTCGATTCGTTAGTTAGTTGGCAAAAATAACTCCAAAAGTTCAAAACAGATTCTAATGAAATTTGGTGCAAAGTCAGGGTTTTACCCGAGATACAATCCATTAAATGTTTGAGGTTATATGCTACATCATTTTGGAATTAAAAGCATCAAGAGGAATTTTATCACTCATCACAAAGTTGATGACGTCAAACGATTCATTTCAGCCAACAAAGTGAACTAAACCTCGAAGCTTCAGGCCTGGCTAGCTGAACGTCCTGCCTGAATAAATTATGCATATTTATACTGCCTGAATAAATTATGCATATTTATGGAAGAGAATGTAAGGCTTCCCTGGTGGAGGTCTGCGCTCTCAGAGTGTTCTCTGGTATTTTATCATGAATTACATTCAAATTTGGAGGATTTAGGGCGAAAATGTATTTATTATCAGTTTGGTGGGCATCATCCCCTCGCCATTAACTACCCCTGCCCATTGTCCCTTTGTGGCTCTTCCTTACGGTGTCATTGAGCTCCACCTGCCAGCTTGCAGTCTCTGCTTTTCCTTGCACTTTCCCAGTCCTCCACCTTTCCCTTTTCCTCCTGCTGTTCTACTTGCTATAGGGCTTCATCTCCACCAACACTACCACCCACCTCTCCTTTCCCCCCTTCATGGTTATCGTGATCACCATTGCTATCACCTCACAACCATATTTGATCCTGCAAGCTCTGGAGACAGGCCAGAACAGAATCGTCAGTGCCCATCCAAGACGGAGTACGTGCCGCACGGCATGTGCATTGCAGTGCACGAGAGTCCCGTGCTATCGCTCAGATCTCAAACAACATCTCGTCTGGCAGTCTGCCTCCTTCCATCGTCACTAACGCAAGCGTTGACACGTCAGACTGAGAGTGGATGGAGCGAGTTACATACTTGGTGAAGAGCAGGAGCGATAACAGACCTCACACACGTTGACAGGCCCTCCTCCAGGAAAAGCCGGCACAAATTCGTGACGTCATCAGTTGACAGCTCGGAGGTCGGAGGTCTACTGCAGCGGATTTTATCTGCCGTTACGGTTACGTGTTTGTGTAAATTTCACACGATTGAGCTGGCACGTTGTAAATGAACATTGGCGGGAAACAACGCGCGATGCAGTGACGACGGCATGGGAAAAAAGTAGGGTGTGGGGAGAAGAGAGGGGGAGGGGAAGGGGGGGAGGGGAAAGAGGTGTCGTGACATTATTAAGGTGGAGGGTGATAGAGAGAGGAACGGTAAGAAATGGGGGACGTGGGGAAGGTATGACAATGCTGTGGAGTTATTTGGAACGAAAGGAAAAACTATAAAAGTAGACATACTGTTTCTCGCGTTTATAAGTAAACCAGAGACAGGAATGAAAAAAACAAACAAAAAACAAACAAAAACAAAGGAAGCGGGTTGAGAGTGGAACGGGGGAGGGGATACGGGAGAGAGACGGCGGAAAGGGCAAAGGGGGAGGGACTTTTTTTTTTGAGGGGGTGGAGGTGGGTGTAGTAAGTGTGTCACAGGAAGGACCAGGGACGCATGGCTGATTCAAACTGCACGAAAGGAGTGGACAGCCGTCACCTCATTGTCTACAGTTTTGTGATGCGAGAGACAGTAAACAAAATGTGATTTATCCATTGCTACTTCGTACGAGTCTCTCTCTCTCTCTCTCTCTCTCTCTCTCTCTCTCTCTCTCTCTGTCTCTCTCTCTGTCTGTCTCTCTCTCTGTCTCTGTCTCTCTCTCTGTCTCTCTCTGTCTCTCTCTGTCTCTCTCTTTCTCTCTCTGTGTGTCTCTGTCTATGTGTCTCTATGTCTATCTCCTCTCTCTTCTCTCTCTCTCTCCCTCTCTCTCTCTCTCTCTTTCTCTCTCTGTGTGTCTCTACCTGTCTATGTGTCTCTCTGTCTATCTCCTCTCTCTTCTCTCTCTCTCTTCTTTGTCTATCTCTCCCTGTCTCTCTCTGCTCTGTATCTCTCTCTCTGTCTCTCTCTCGCTCTCTCTCTCACTCTCTCTCTTTCTCTGTGTGTGTCTCTCTCTCTGTCTCTCTCTCTCTTTCTCTCTCTGTGTGTCTCTATCTGCCTCTGTGTCTCTTTTTCTATCTCTCTCTCTCTTTCTCTCTCTCTGCTTTCTCTGTCTCTCTCTGTCTCTCTCTCTCTGTCTCTCTCTCTGTCTCTCTCTCTGTCTCTCTCTCTCTCTCTCTCTGTCTATCTCTCTCGCTCGCTCGCTCGCTCCGAGAAGTCCATGTGCAGATAAATACACACTCTGAGCTAGAACGTGGACACTTTCGCGAATGAGATAAAAAATACGTATCAATGGAGTTCAAGCAGAAAATAATGAAAGCAGCATTAAGAGAAACTGCATCAAGCTCTATGGACTACACGAGGCAGACCGTGAGACGTACTGGAACTGTCTTTAATATGTGCTACAACTCTAGAAATAGATACAAACAGCTTGTCAAAGAAAAGAAAAAGTCCCATTTCGCCGAAGTGCGAAATACATTGCTAACAAACTTAAAAGATTCACAAAAATTCTGGTCCCTAGTAAAGAAATCGATATGGCGTCATATCCAACAACCTGAAATTGACATAGAGATATGGAATACTTATTTTCAAAATGTTCCAAACGAAAGACAGCCTTGAACATGAGCATACTCAGGAGATAATACACCATGACTTATTCGATGCAGAAATAAGCTGTGAGGAAGTAAAACAAGCCATGACAAAATTAAGTGCCTCAAAGTAGCTTCTGAAAAAATTACCCCTTTCTTAACCAAATTGTTTGAAACAAGTTGTTTTCATGAATCTTGGTCTCGCTCAATCATTATCCCAATACACAAAGAGGGTGATATGTTAAAGACAGACAAATACCGAGGAATTTCTCTAATGTGTGCCATCCGTATATAAGCAATTTACAGTAGTCATAACAAGACGGTTGCAGTCGTGGCCATAGAACACGAAAACAAAATCTGCGTGGAACAGGCCGGATTCCGAGCAGATCATTCTACTGTTGACCATATATGCAGTATTTCTGCTATTGTACTAAAACATGTGTATGGAGAAGGTCGAGGCAAATTGTATGTCGCCTTTGTTGACTACAGAGAGGCCTTCGACTCCGTCAACAGAAGCAAATGTGGAAAATCATGGAAAGCATGGGGCTGTCAACAAAATTTACTTTAATGTTAAAGGCAATGTATAAAAGTGTCCAGTTATGCGTACGTTGGCGATATTCACTGTCGGATTACTTTGACTGTCCGGCCGACGTGAAACAGATTTTTTTAAGGCTCCGTCCATGTTTTATATGTATATCAATTATGTTGCGAATTATGTACGAAAAAAGGATAGACATAGAGTACAATTGATACCTAGAATGGCGGAACTATTTCTGCTATTGTTCGCAGATAATGCTGTATTACTTTCCATCATACTTTATGGCCTTCAGAATCAAATCGGCAATCTTGTACATGTGTCCAAATCTCTTAATCTGGCTGTAAACACTGAAAAGACCAAGGTCATGGTATTCCGTAAAGGTGGCCATCTATCTTCAGGGGAAAGATGGTATCTTGAAGGGAATAGATTTGAGGTCGTAATCAGTATATATACCTGGGATTTCATTTCACGACGAAAATGTCCATCGATACCTTCCTAGAGGATGTAACCATCAGAGGAAAGCAGAAGGGAGTAAATGTGCTCTAAACATTGTGGAACCTCCAGAGTACGAAGACGACACTATTCACTAAACTATTTGATGCACAAGTACAGCCAACTCTGTTGTATGGCTCGGAAATGTGGGGGACGAGAAAAGATGCGACAGTTGAGAAAGCTCATATCTTTTTATGCAAGAAGTTTTTAGGATTAAGCGTGAGAGCGCCAAATCATACTTATGGTCTACGGAGACATCGGAAGGTACCCGCTTTCAATTAACAGCTGCATAAAGACAATGAAGTATTGGTTAAAATTGACTAGAATGAGTGTAAACAGGCTACCCAAACAAGCTTATATGATGCTGTTAAAATTTACTGTCAGAGGAAAACAAAACTGGGCAGAATCTGTAAAAATACTTCTAAATACTATTGAATTTGGATACGTGTAGATAAATGGTGGCGTACGGGATGAAAAACGGTTCTTGACGAATTTCAAGCAACGATTGAAAGACTGCTACTTTCAAGAGTGGAACAGCAAGAACTTGAGCAGCCAAAGATACAAATGGTATTCAACCTTTAAGTATTATTGGGGTTTGGAAGAGTACCTAAACTTCCTTGCTTCTGGAATTTTCCCGGATGTCCACAAGACTGCTTTTGTTACGCTACTGTTAAAGAAACCTACTCTCGACCACAACGAGCTGAACAACTTCCATCCCTTGAATAACTTGTCGTTTGTATTTAAGTTGATAGAAAAGATAGTTCTCTCCCGTCTCTCTGCACACCTTGCAACCAGTCATCTCCTCAGTCCTTTGCAATCTGCATATCGGTCTGGACATAGTACAGAAACTGCTTTAGTGAAAATCGTAAACGACCTCCTACTTTCTTTAGACCAAGGAAGGGTATCAATTCTGACGATACTCGACTTATCGGCAGCGTTTGACACCATTGATCATGGTCTCCTCCTCAGTCGTTTGGAACATGTGTTTGGCGTTAGTGATTCTGTCTTGCTCTGATTTTCTTCCTACTTGTCTAACCGTACTCACACTGTCTCCATCAACAACAGCATCTCTGATCCTGCTCTGCTGCGCTATGGGGTGCCCCAGGGTTCTGTCTTAGGACCGGTTTTGTTTGTTTTATATACCACTCCTCTTGATGACGTGATGGCTGCGCACTCGGTTCTTCATCACTCCTATGCAGATGATACGCAGTTACAGAAATCTGCAGATCCTCAGGACTTTGATACTCTCATACACTCAATACAAGAATGTATCCTTGACATAAAATCATGGATTACATTTAATCAGTTAAAACTGAATGATGAAAAGACAGAGGTTATGGTCGTTGCTTCTCCACGCATATCTTTCTCCATGCAGTCCCTATGATCCATCACCTTTGGCAATGCTACTGTCCCCTTCTCTGATTCTGACAAAAACCTTGGCGTTCCGCTGGACTCCCACCTGACTATGCATGCGCAGGTACTGAGCATCATTCGTGCTGTCAACCACGAACTCCGTCGCATTAGTTCCATACGGCATTATCTTTCTCAAGAAGCGACCCAAACTCTTGTCTCTGCATTCATTCTATCCCGACTGGACTATTGTAATGCCTTGCTGTACGGCTGTCCCTAGTATCTCCTGAATAGGTTACAGAAACTGCAGAACAACGCTGCACGCTTGATCTTCAGAGTTCGCAAGGCTGATAAAATTTCCCATCACCTTCAAGCACTGCACTGGCTTCATGTCGAGTCACGCATCAAATATAAAATTGCATGCCTATCCTTTAGTGCATTCACGCATACAGGACCCGCATACCTCACAGACATGATTCAGACATACACACCAGCCAGGACACTCCACTCCCCGACAGACACCTCTAATCTCCGCACTCCAAGAGTCAACACCAAATTATTTGGCGGACGCTCTTTTTCTTTTTCTGCTCCCCTCGTCTTAAACTCTCCCTGTCAGAATTCGTCATTCTGCCTCGTCTGACTCGTTCCGCACAGACCTGAAAACGCACCTCTTCTCAGTTTCATATACTCCCCCCCCCTCCCCCCCACTTTGGACTGGACTTCGGTGACTATTCTGTGCCTGTACGCTCACTGCAACTCATGTGCTAGTTTTGGGTGTCCAAATACATGCTTTATGTACCGTCTTGCAACTCTGTATGGACTTGCATTGATTATTGTTTGTTTGCGTGCTGATGTCTTGCATTCTGCGGATCATGTTTATGTACCCTGTTTTGTGTGTATAGCTATATGGTTAATCCTGTTCGATATTGATTCTGTTTCCGCTGAGTATGCTGGCTGTGTGCGGTCATATATGTTGTTGATATAATTCATGTCTTCCATGCTCCCTTCGTATGTCGTTATATTGTTCGCCCTGCATCGGGTATTGTTTGCCCGTCTGCTACTGCCATGTTTGTTGCTGGTTGCTAGTGTGTATCGTGCTTTGTGTGTATGATTTCATTATTTCAGTCACATCGTCTTGTCCGGAGTGTTCTCTTTCTGCGTATTTCTGCCATATGCAATGGGCTTTCATCTTTGCCGTGATTTATATGGGGCCCGTGGTTGGTCCTGTTATTGTTTGGCTTGGGTGTTGATGCCATGTACGTGTGCCGTGTCTTATTGGTTTACTGGTTTCGCCTGTGTCAAGTTGTTGCTGTGTTGTGTTGCTTTGGGCTTGGCCTACCTGTGTGCATTGTATGTGTACTGTGCTTGAGTTTGCTTTGCTTGTGTTTGGCATTATTTATATGTTTCATGTCTTTCGCTTATGCAAAGCGCTTTGAGCATGTATATGAAAATGTGCTGTATAAATAAACTTTATTATTATTATTAATAAATAAATTCCAAGTTAGTTTTATTCGATTTAGATACGGAGTGAATGATTTACATGTAAACAAGATGTACAGTTACGATCAAGACCTATTATGTCCATTTTGTAAGGAGAGAGAGGATGATACACATTTTTAGTTTAACTGTAAAGCTTATGACCACTTTCGTGAAAAATACATTGTTCAGTACTTGGAAAAAAGACCAAATCCAGAGGTCTGTGCACACCTCTTGCAAGGAAAGGGCCAGAAAAAAAACACCATGAGCAGTGTCAATGTATATACATTATGCGTTCGAGATAAGAAAACAAAAACTGGCACCAAATGAGGTCATTCCTATACATGAGACCAACAATAATTTGTGTGGACTAACGGTTTAACTATGCTGTTTTATATAACTGTTATGATGTATTTTCTACCCTTTTTGACTCACATGCGAAGCAAAAGTGAGTCTATGTACTCACCCGTGTCGTCCGTCCGTCCGTCCGTCTGGGCGTAAAAAATTTAACCGTTGGATTTTTCTCGGAGGCTATTAAGTCTATCAACACCAAATGTGGCATGATGGTGTATGATGACAAGGCCTCTAAGAACCATACATGGTGACTTGACCTTGCTTCAAGGTCAAGGTCACAGGAGCCATAAATGTGGTTTCAAAAACAATCATTTTTCACATTTTCCCAATTTTCTCCCATGTTATTGAAAATAGCGACGTTAGCTACAAGTGGTATACAGGGCAAAGTAATTCCTATCTTTTGATACCAGTTTGGTTGACCTTGCTTCAAGGTCAAGGTCACAGGAGCTCTTCAAAGTGGGACTGTATACCTATTTTGAAGTGACCTTGACCCTGAACTAGGGAAGATAACTGTTTCAAACTTAATAATTATGTGGGGCACATGTTATACTTTCATCATGAGACACATTTGGTCACATATCATCAAGGTCAAGGTCACTTTGACCCTTATGAAATGTGACCAAAACGGGGTAGTGAACCACTAAAAGTGACCATATCTCATGGTAGAAAGTGCCAATAAGCACCATTGTGCTTCCTATGTCTTGAATTAACAGCTTTGTGTTGCATGACCTTGGATGACCTTGACCTTGGGTCAAGGTCACATGTATTTTGGTAGGAAAAATGTGTAAAGCATTTCTTAGTGTATGATGTCATTGCTAGGTTTAGTTGTTTGATCTTGACCTTGAAGGTCACCTGAAGGTCAAGGTCATATAAAGGTCAAGGTCAAGCATGTGAGTCGTATGGGCTTTGCCCTTCTTGTTTGCATTTGCAATGGGCTGATGGCGTAGCAATTAAGTTAAGTTCAGTTCAGTTCAGTTCTCTCTCTCGCTCGCTCGCTCGCTCGCTCAAATTGCAAAAATGGAACAGTTGACTTTTCATGCAGACTTAGGCATTCCCTCTATTGAAATTTAGTAGCTTTTAAGGATTACGGTCCTCAACGC
>JAWQFJ010023676.1:0-5000 GCA_034096865.1 Theodoxus fluviatilis | reverse complement strand
CGAAAGCAGTTGCAGCGCTTGCCTCAGTGGTTGCTACGTGTGTGTGTGTGAGTGTGTGTGTGTATATGTGTGTGAGAGAGAGAGAGAGAGGGGGGGGGGAGCGACAGACAGAGCGGGGAGAGAGAGAGAAAGGAGAGAGAGAGAGAAGAAAGAGAGAGAGAGAGGGAAGAGAGGAGAGAAAAAGAGAGAGAGAGGAGAGGTGTGTGTTGAGTGCGTTGAGTATGCAATTGCGTGCCGTGGTATGCGTTGTGCGTGCGGGCATGTGTATGTGTGCGTGTGTATGTATACGTGTGTATGTATACGTGTGGGAACACTTCAGATAGTTGTAAACAAGGAAATTTAAGCAAACGACGAAGATGGGGACTAGTCCTTCACGCGTTGTGCTGCGCCATGTTTTTCTTCTCCAGTTCGCATGCAAAACGTTCGTGATAAGATTTACTGACATAGCCTACATGCAGAGAAATCGTAGCCAAAATTTGCACAAGTATCGAAGAAGTCACGAAAGTGCTTGTTGTGGACATGTGAACGAATTAATTACTCTTGATCGAAGAAGGCTGTGGGGGAAGGGAAGACGCGTGAAAGAAACTAGATCGTGGGCGGTCAGATAATGATACAAATGTGTGCAAGTTTTTCCTCGCTAGCTAAATAAAAGTCCGACACGATCAGACCATACATACTTCCATGTGTGTGTGTTATGTGTTTGATGTGTGTGTGTGTGTTGTGTGTGTGTGTATTTATGTGTGTGTGTTTGATGTGTGTGTGTGTGTGCGTGTGTGTGGGCGTGTGTGTGTGCTTAATGTGTGTGTGTGTGTGTTTTATGTGTGTGTGTTTTATTTATTTATGCGTGTTTGGTGTGTGTGCGTGTGTGTGTGTTTGATGTGTGTGTGTGTGTGTGTGTGTGTGTGTGTGTGTGTGTGTGTGTGTGTGTGTGTGTGTGTGTGTACGGCTGAAGTGGTACATTGTATGTGTAAAGTCACTGTTATCAGGTTTGTCCTTGCGAGCCATCTTCACCGATTACATGTGTACAGCTTCCACTGCTCTAAGCGCTAGACATGCCCAGAACCGTAGTCACGCCAGCAAACGATCGTTTGCACATCTCTTTCCAGGGACGCGATTATTGTTGCCATTTGTCTCAATGCGGTGCTCTTGATAGTGCCGCTCACATTGCCCTTGCGTTCCAGTCATAAATCACCACTGGCCACACGGCCCGAATTCGCCAGCTGCTCACAGCTGCAGTCTCTGGCTAGGAAATCCTGTCTTTTACGATTCCCCCATTGCTATGATGTATTGTAATTCCTGGAATTCGTAAAGATCTTCTCCTCCAAAGAATTAGTTGCTTCTGTTTATCAAGTGAGTTGTTTCGTGGGCGTGTTTAATGACAATATTTTATTCCTCCAGTCATGCAGCTTTGCATCACCAGCAAGGGATGCTAAGTGCGCAAACGGTTTGCATGTGTTCCTAAATCAATTAATCCGCTTATTCATTAGTTCAGTTATTGTTCCAAGAATCCATCCAAACATCCATCCATGTATTTATTAATCCAATAATTTATCCAAAGTGGCATCCATTCATCCATTCATCAATGTATTCGTTCGTTCATTCTTTCAAGCATTCCAGTCGTTTATTCATTCGTTGAGTCATTGATGGTTCCCTTTTTGTCTGCATTAATTCATATATACGTTCATTAGTTGTCTGAAAAGTGAGACATCGAGCGGGTGATTCTGAAGCAAGCAGCCATGTCATTTCACCATTTAGCGTCTTCTCCATCAGAAGCAGTTTCCTTCGTGTAGCCATCACTGCTGACAGCAGTGTACATGTACAGTACACGACAGAGTGTGTCCGGACCTGAGGTCCGAACCTCCTTTATGTCTGTCCAACGCGGAGTGTCCGGCTCTGTATTGTGGACTTGCCTGCTGCGGTGTAGAGCACGCAACATGGTACGTACGTATGTAGATAGACTACTGCAGTATTCTCCTTTATTTTCTTGATAACTCTACAGTAATGTATGCATGCGGAAGATCCAGACACACTAGTCAATACCAAAATGTGCACGCATACAATCTCAAGGCATGTCCCATTTTTAGAGTTTTGCTGCAACTGAGAACGAAGAGAAACCATGCGCATGCCATTAATCAGCCGTAGAATACAATTTGGATAAGACTGTCGTCCACAAACACTTTTGTGACATGTCTTGGCTAAGCAAACGGTGAATGGAAATTGGTAACCAGCCTGTGCAACTAAATTGCAAATGAATCCTGAAGGTTCTTTGTTCGTTGTCACTGTTTCACTTTTGTATTAGACGGGTCGATTTGCTTGATGAGTTGCTTTAGTTAGTTTCACAATGTAGGATTTCCAATCTCTTGAGGCCTAAGTGGTATTCTCTGTTGCTTCTCATGCTAACACTCTTTGTCTCGTGTATCGTATGACATAGTTCTCCTGCAAAACGTCCCTCCTCCGACGAGTCTCTATACGGCCAGACGTACACCCAGCTAAAGCATAACACTGGGACATAAGCGCGCGTTTTTACAGTGTCATTCATGCACGTGCTTTTTCTGAACAACCCTACATTCATCGTTCGCGTCACTCATTCATTTATTCATCTCCCGGCGAAAAAACTTTCTCACCCACTGAGGCGTCGTGGGTAGTTGACACGCTGGATAAGTTATGGTCGCTCTCTCTCAGCCCCAAGCCCTTGAGAAGAAGAGGTATGGACACGTTGGGCAACTTCGATAGATAGCACCATGGCTACTTCATCATGCCGCAATTGGGCTCTCACGAAGTCTGCCACGCTCGTGCCTGCAGTTGGCCGTACGTCATTCAACACGGTGGTGGTCTGGACGGCTATATCTAGTGTGCTGCAACTCATCATCTATATTATGACCGCATGTGTTGGATTCAGAGGGGATACCCCCATCGCCGACCTCGGCGTGTCAAGAAATAAGTAAATGGTAAGATTAATGGAATATCCTTATCTTGGTAAGAGTCGTCTTGGTGGCATTGGGGATTGTCTAACAGCGGAGACGCGTGGTGCAACTAGCCGAAGATACGTACGTGCTTTGGGCCTTCCGGTGGATAATTGCGTCCAGCTATTTGAAAATAGGGTGTTGATTGAAATTGCTTTGTGGAGCACATGTTTCCTGTCAAAAAAGAAAGAAATTATAGATAATAAAAAACGCCCGCCCCCTGTTGTGGAAATGGGAATATGGATACAATGACAGGCAGCAGGCACTGACAGTGAATATGATACCTATAATAAAATACCAGAATACATTTCAGTTGAAACAAAGTCCTTCTTACCTGGAGGCCACTGTTACACACGACTCCAGCCAAATGCCTGATGTTAATCTTCATACTATACATCGAAGCAGCAGATTTTCATATTCAATTTGTTAACTATATCAAGATATTGTCACTGAAATAGGAATGCAAAGCATGGTATGCAACAATCTTTCATCTCCCGTTCGGTCAGTAAAAAACATGTTTTACAATATTTTTGGGGGAGGCCAGGAAACACAACCATTGTACTTTTTCCTAAACGCGGCAGATATTCACAAGTGAAATGCTTATATAATGATCCCGTTACGAGCAAGATGCGCCACAGAAATACATGTTCAAAACATTAAACGTGATGGTGCAAACCATTAAACAAAACTTTTGTACAATGCAGTATTGGTCCGCCAGTAGATTGACTCCGAAATGTCGCATCTACTCAGTGGATCGGTTTGATAAGATGATGTCCCCTTTTGAACGAACCCCCCCCCGCCCCCCTCCCACAACTAAGAGAACGTGGAATATTTCATCCGAAAGTTTAAATGCGACTCTCACCACTTTAGCAAGCAAGAGATCGGTTTTTGTTTTGCCCAGTTCGGGCCAGCAAAATAAAAACTACATCTGACATCTTTCTATTAGTTACGACAGCATTCATGACTGTTTTTCAACATGTCGTTCATTCATATCCTCCTGTTATCACACAGTTTTACAACACCTTGATCCTGATAGAAGATTAGACGCATTGGCCTACTCATTGATCTGCAATGGTCAAGTCTGAGTATGAGTAAATATTTACGCATTCTATCAAAACAGAATGTTCAGGGGAATATACACGCTATAATAATGTTACAACTGTGCTTTAATGTTTTCGCTTGATTGCTTAAACCGGAACGTTTTTAAAGGATTTACACAACCTTGTTAACTGAATTTGTCCTGAACGGGTCCCTCCACCACACGTGCCACTATGTAGGTGGTTCTTGGGAGGGGGGCCAAAAATAGCTTAAGAGTCATCACCGTTTCCTGAAGAAAAACAGGAAGACATTATCACACACAAGGAGCACACCACCCTCCCCCCTCCCGGTTCGACTTTGTTCTGAATTTTCCTTCACCAGCCAGAGACGTCGACCACCAGCCAACGGCCTGAGAGAAAGCATTTCATTGGTGTGATAGGCGGGCGCAAGGCCGAAGGCTTCCCCCCCCTGCAGGCCATTAGCCAGACAAGCGGTATCATGTCACTCCTTCAACAAATCCTTCCTCCCTATTTACTTCGAGTCCGTATCGCTCAACCTTACCAGTCCCCACTGCTCTGCAGACACTCTGCTCATTTAAAGCCTCGTCCCCCCTTGTCCTCTCTTACTAGTATTTGGCCCGAGGATGTTGCTTTTAGTCCCCGTCTACGAAGACTTCTTCAAGCAGAGGATGGATTTGCCATGTGTGTTTTTAGTGACCTGTAATTTAGTGGTTGGTGGATTTACGGTAAGTGTTGCACAAGACACCCCGTAGAAAAACTTAAAACTTCACAACACCATAAACAGGACATGGAGTTAATTCATGAGTTATTCTGAGACGTATACTTTATTTTGAGAGTACTTAACATCTTCTTCCTTTCCCCTCTTTTTTTTTTTTTTTTTTTGTTTTTTTTTTTTTTTTTTTTTTTTTTCCCTTTCTCTCATTCTCTTTTTGGACCTCCTTTTCTGCTTCTTTTCTGCTCCTTCTCTTCCTCCTTCCCC